>CANTUT010000215.1:95000-375000 GCA_947687605.1 Reutealis trisperma | reverse complement strand
GTTTGAGTGAATTTTTGGGAGAGAAAATTTATTTTCTATCGAACACACGATTCTTTCCGCAAGATTTCTCTAAAGGTGAATTTTATAACTTAAAATCACAATTTTATTGCATAAACATCATAAGGGGGGTGGGGGGGGGGGGTGTGATTTGTACTTGTTTGTATTCTAAACTGATTTTTGATTTTTTTTGATGAAAAATATTGCATGAAATAATATTTTTGCATATTTCTGTGATGACCGAAAAGTTTCAAAAAACAAAGGAATTCAAGGTTTTCGTGTTAGGACTTGGAAATTAGAAAATTTTATTCTTTCATGAATACGTGGCTGCCAATTTGTATGAATTGGTGTTCTAATATGATATTTGTTTTGTTTAGATGAAAAATGATGACTTGAATCATGTGTCTATTTATCGCTGAAATAAACGAAATGCGCGAAAAACGCGAAAACTCATGATTTTTCACCTAAGTCTTTGAACTTGGAAATTTTTTTATATAAACCCTACCTATGGCTGCTAATTCATGAAGGAGTGTGTTCTAAACTGATATTTTCAATGATTGAATGAAAAATAATGGTTTAAACAACCTGTTTGCATATTTTTGAAATGACCAGAAAATACCAAAAACAAGGAAATTTACGGTTTCATGCACTATAATGCAAAAGATTGAGTTTTCCTATATTACTAACACCAATAGTGGCTGATTCTTATGGATTTAAGTTCTAAAATGATTTTTGTTATGTTTACATAAAAAATCTTGGTTCAAACCATGTTTTTACATATTTCTAAAATAGATGGAAAGCACGAAAAGAAGAAGAATTTGGTTTTCACCTTAATGATGCATTCAGCCTACATGAACAATTGTGTCCAAATGTTTATAAATTTTATGTGATGTGTCTTGGTGATTGTTGACATGTATGTATGTATCATGGATGATGAAATTGCATGTTAATTGAAGGTATGATCCCAGATGAGCTTAAATGCATTATGGTATACCTAAGGTATACTTAAGGTATCTTAACCTTGTATTTTGGTTAGAATGCAAATGTGATTTAGGAAATTGGAACTAGGAGTTATGATGAATTAATGAACATATGATTATGAGTTAATGAAATAAAAGGGATCATAAGAGCTAAGTATGATGTTTGAAGGGTTAATTGTTAAGTTGACATGTATGGAAGTGTAAAGTGAACTAAGATAATTGACAAGTGAATTGATATTGGGGTAATGATAATGTGATGACCTTAAAAAGGTTTTGATATGATTGCAATGTGTTTTCATGTGAGCCTATAAGGCCTAAGTATGCAAGACTTTTAAGTCAACGTGATATGTGCAAGTGATGAGTACACCTATGAGTGAACTCTAATGTGTATGCTATATGTGTATGGGTAGTTATAGGATAGGAACATCATGAGTAAATAAATATTAAGTATTAAATCAAATATTATGTGAGAGTTTGAGGAGCTTTAGAAGTGCAAAAGGGACTATGTGTACTAGTGGTAAAGGAACCCCAAGGTGAGTAAACATCATATTCATGTTATAAGTGTAAACAACATTTTGTTGTGTTACAAGAATGTGATATATTGTTATGTGAACCTTTATGATCTTTGAAACCCAAGTTCTTTCTATTTTAAATTTTATGATTTCTTTGTCAAGCTTGGGTTGCCAAGGGACATTTTATGAAGTCTTGTCTTTAGATGCTCCGGAAATGTTAATTGATACTTATCGAGATTTATATTGTTTTACTCATGGATTTTATATGTAATGATATACTTTAAGTCTTCCACAAATTATGGTATTTATCTAAATGTTTTAAATGAGTTAATGAAGAGGGTTCGGTAAGATCCTAGGCATGATTGTTATATGTTAATGGGTTCTACGGGCATGGGTGACCTTATGTCTCCCTATGTTCTAGGACTGTCATATCTCATAAGGTTGGGATGTGACAAAGGTGGTATCAGAGCCGTAGTTTTAAAGTCTAGTTTAGGCTTGTTTTATATGAGTTAATTAAGTAAAATCCTAGAGCATAGGAATTTTCTTGTCATGTCACTTGCGATCCTATCACTAGCATAGTTCTGCGAAATCCTAGTAGATTGGTAATCCTTGTTATTGTTTGCTTGCCTTACGTTTCTTCTAACAGATGACCAAGAAGATTACGCCTGCTCGAGGACCGCGACCTAGAGCACCCCGTGTGACTTGTCAGAGGACTTGGCCAGAGATGCTTGAGAAAGTTGTAACTGTGATTCACCCCACAAAGGAGAAGACCCCTGATGAAGAAGAGGACCCCGAGGAGCACTTAGATCCTGATTGGGTATATAGTAAGGTTCAGAAATTTGAGGATAACTGTTTGTACTTGAAGGAGGAAAACTGACGTCTTACGTTAATGATTCATACACTAAGAGAGGATATAGAGTAGCTCAGGTCAGGGATTATTGAGCATAGAGGAGACTAATCACCAGTAAGGTCTGCATCTTCAGCTAATCGCCGTTAAGATATAGATCTTCTTTGCTATCGATGTGGTAGTAGTGGCCATGTCACTCTTGATTGCTATGGAGGTAGACACGATAATTAGGTTGAGTAGATGTGATGATCAACGTAACGGCATAGCACTTTATATGATATGAATGATTTTCCTTGATTACCTAGTTACCTAGGATGAGATGATTTCCTTCATTATTATGCTATAGTGTGATATCATGAGATATGTGCTATATGATTATGATGTGTGATATGTGCAAAACTATGTGATATGCGATTCATACATGACATGTGCTTATTGATGTGACATGGTAAATGCATGATAATGTATGCTAGGATAAGGGGGAGAATAAATGGGTTAGGATAGGGGATTAGTACTAAATTCCCTTATTATGATAGACATAATGCCTCCCAAGAAGAAGGTTCGCACAGTCACCCAATCCATTAGGGCTAATGACGATGTTATATCGAACACCGCATTGAATGCTGCCTCTGTAACTATTCGGTCAAGAGAAAGATCCAACTCGAGGGCACCGACCATGGGCTCTAGTGAGCAAGTGACTTCGTAAGAAGTGCACGCTATATGCGAGGAAATGAGAGATTTATGCAAGGAACTGGATGAGCTACAAGCTCAAAGGTGGGAAGCACCACCGACTTAAGAAAGGAATGGAGTTACGCCACCTATGGTAGTGACACCTGCTTAGAGAGAGAGGAAATGACTACCTGATGAGGGAATGACTATGGCAGAGTTTAAGAAGCTGCAACCGCCTAAATTTTATGGTGAGGAAGGGGATGACCCTCATGAATTTTTGGATGAGATGGATAAGCTAGTTCGTCGTTTATCTTGCTCGAATGCTCGAGTGATTGAGTTGGTAGGACTCAAACTCAAGAAAGAAGCTTGGTACTGGTATGAGAGGAATATCAAAGAACGACTTTATGGAGTCGACCCACCTACGTGGGCAGAATTTAAGCAAGAAGTAATGGATCAGTTCTTGCTAGAAGGAGAAAGGCAAGATAGGGCATTGCAGTTTGAGCAACTGAAGCAAAGGCCAGGAATGTCTGTGTCAGATTATGCTAAGGAGTTTAACTGACTTAGTCGTTTCGCTGTCAACATCATCCCTATTGAAGCAAGTCGCGTCAATCGTTTCCTTAGAGGACTGATTACGCCTCTATTCAATTCATTGGCAACAACCAAGTTTCCAACCTTAGCTAAGCTTATAGACAAGGCCAAGGACATAGAAAAGAGATACAAGGTGGAGAGAGCCGAACGAGCTAAATGAGACCAAAAGGGAAGACATAAGAACAAAGGTCATAAAGGATGGCATGGAAATGGAGGGGAGCAAAAGAAGGAATTTCCATTATCTGGACCACGAAATGGTCAAACTAAGCAAGAGATCCCCACATGCGGCAAATGTGGAAGGAATCATCCTAGAATCTGCCAGAAAGATACTGGCGCTTGCCTCAGGTATGGGCAAATGGGGCACTTCATAAAGGACTACCCTCAGATGAGGACCCAAGGGAGTGGGACCATGGTACAATCACAACCCAAGCCATTCCAAATGCAAGGACAAGGAGTCATGGACAAAGGACCAACGGTTAGGAATGCACCGACGACAGAGAATAAGGGCAAGGGTTGAGTCTTTGCATTAAATCTGTAAGAGGCTCATGATTCACACACCGCCATCACAGGTATCATCCCCATCCAAAGTTCTAGCGTGCGTAAAATGTTTAATTGATTCTAGTGCTATCCATTCATTTGTGTCGCCTTGTTTTGCTAAGTATTTGGGTATAGATAAGGAATTGATGAGTGAACCGTTAGTAATAGCAACTCCTTTAGGGGAAGTGATGGAAGTGAAGTATAAGTATAAGGGTTGTGATGTAGACATTAATGGACAAACACTTCCAGTAGTGTTGCTAGAATTGGACGTACTAGAATTCGATGTGATATTAGGGATGGACTGGTTGTATGAGCATGGAGCTCGTATCGATTATAGAAAGAAACTTGTCAAGTTTTGAATTAGAGATGGGAAGGAGTTTGTATACCAAGGAGATAGGAATGAGAATCCCTTGAACTTGATATCGACCTTAGGAGCGAGGCAGATGTTAAGGAAAGGATGCTAAGCGTATCTAGCTCACGTAGTAGACACTGGCAAAGAAGCTACCATGCGAGACGAGAGCATTCTAGTAGTGGACAAATTCTTAGATGTCTTTCTAGAAGATTTACCTAGATTACCCCCTGATCGTGAGATCGAGTTCAACATCGAATTGCTACCCGGTACACAACCGATATCGATACCGCCATATCGTATGGCACCAATGGAGCTAAAGGAGTTAAAGACGCAATTACATGACCTGCTCGATAAGGGCTTCATTTGACCAAGTAGTTCACCATGGGGTGCTCCAGTATTGTTCGTGAAAAAGAAAGATGGATCATTTCGAATGTGCATCAACTATCATCAACTTAACAAAGTCACTATGAAGAATAGATACCCATTGTCGAGGATTGATGATCTTTTTGATCAACTGCAAGGAGCTGGTCACTTCTCCAAGATTGACTTAAGGTCTGGCTATCATCAACTAAAGATTTGAGGAGAAGATATCTGCAAGACTGCCTTTTGTACTAGATATAGGCACTACGAGTTCATAGTTTTGCCATTCAGTTTGACGAATGCTCTTGCTGCTTTCATGGACTTGATGAATTGAGTTTTTAAGCCATTCCTTGACAAGTTCATGATCGTATTCATTGATGACATCCTGATCTATTCAAAGAATAAAGAGGAACATGAAGAACATTTAAGGATCGTACTTCAAACATTATGTGATCACCAACTCTACGCTAAGTTATCTAAGTGTGAGTTTTGGATGGAGTCGGTCAACTTTCTTGGACATATAGTAAGTAAGAAGGAATTCAAGTTGATCCTAAGAAAGTTGAAGCAGTAGCGAATTGGCCAAGGCCCACAACAGTTTCTGAAGTACGAAGTTTCTTGGGCATGGCAGGATATTATCATAGATTCGTGCAGGACTTTTCTAAGATAGCAGCCCCATTGACCAAGTTGATAAGAAAACAAGTTAAGTTCAATTGGGAAGAGTCCTGTAAGAAGAGTTTTTAGAAACTCAAAGAGTGTTTGGTATCGGCACTAGTTTTAACATTACCTGAAGGAGAAGAAGGATTCACGGTCTATTGTGATGCTTCGAGAGTAGGACTTAGGTGTGTTTTGATGCAAAATGGTAAAGTCATCGCCTATGCATCATGACATCTAAAGAGACATGAAATGAATTACCCTACTCATGATTTAGAATTAGCTGCGTTAGTGTTCACTCTAAAGATCTAAAGACATTACATGTATGGGATGAAGTGTGGGATCTACACAAATCATAAGAGTCTTCAATATATCTTGAGCCAAAGAGAACTCAATCTAAGACAAAGGAGATGGATTGAACTATTGAAGGATTATGACTGTCAGATTCTCTATCATCCCGGGAAGGTGAATGTAGTGGTAGATGCCTTGAGTCGAAAGTCGATGGGAAGCTTAGCCATGTGGATGTGAGAAAAAGGCCTATTGTGAAGGAACTAAAGGAATTGTTTAATCAAGAATTGAGACTAAAGATTTGAGGATCAAGAGTTCTATTGGCTCATTTCCAAGTGAGATCTAAGTTAATGGAGGAAATAAGGAATGCGCAAGATAGAGACCCATACTTGATGAAGTTAAAGGATGAGATGAGAAAAGGAAAGAATCCTGAGTTTGAGATAGTCAATGGAGTTTTAAAGTGTAAGAATAGAGTATGCATGCCTGATGTGGATGGACTAAAGGAAAGGATATTGAAGGAAGCACATTAGACACCTTACTACGCTCATCCTAGAACTACCAAGATGTACCACGACGTGAAAGCTAACTATTGGCGGCCTAGATTGAAGAAAGATGTAGCTAAGTTTGTACCATCCTGCCTGACTTGCCAACAAGTCAAGTATGAACATCAATGACCCTCAGGATTGCTATAAGAGATTTGACTACCCGAATGGATATGGGAGCGCATCACTATAGACTTCATTGTTGGCTTACCTAGAACCTCCAAAGGATATGATTCTATATGGGTCATAGTAGATAGATTGACAAAGTCTACCGATTTCCTAGGAGTTAAGACCACATATTCTGTAGCTCAGTATATGTAGTTATATATAGATGAGATCATGAAACTATATGGAGTGCCAATTTCTATCATCTTCGATCGAGGAACGCAATTCACCTCAAGGTTCTGGCAAAAGTTGCAAGAAGCGTTAGGAACACAATTAGATTTTAGTACAGTGTTTCACCCTCAAAAGGATGGCCAGTCTGAAAGAACGATTTAGACACTCGAGGACATGCTAAGGATGTGTGTCTTGGATTTTAGTGGTAGCTAGGATAAGTATTTACCCCTGACTGAATTCACCTACAATAATAGCTATCATTTGTCCATTGGCATGGTGCCATACGAAGCGTTGTATTAGAGGAAGTGTCATTCTCCAATTTGTTGGATTGAACCTGGAGAAAAGCATATAGAAATGCCTGAATTGCTTAGGGAGACCATTGAGAAAGTACAAATAATTGAAGATTGACTGAAGACGGCATTCAGTTGACAAAAGAGTTACGTGGACCTTAAGCGTAAGGAAGTCCAATTCGCCGTGGGAGATCACGTGGTCTTAAGGTCTCGCCAATGAAAGGAGCTATGAGATTTGGTAAGAAAGGGAAATTATCACCTCGTTTCATTGGTCCTTTCGAAATCTTAGATAAGGTTGAAGAAGGGTCTTATAGACTTGCCCTGCCTCCAATTTTGGCACATGTACACCTAGTGTTCCACATTTCCATGTTAAGGAAATATGTGTCTGATCCATCGTACGTTCTTTTACCTCCAGACATTATGTTAGATGAACAACTATCTTATGAGGAGTCACCAATAGCTATAGTGGATCGACAAGTAAAGAAGTTAAGAAATAAGGAGATACCCATTATTAAGGTTCAGTGGCGAAATCATGGGATAGATGAATGCACTTGGGAAGCGGAGGAGGAAATGCGACAGAAGCATCCTCAGCTTCTCAAGAGTAACTAGGTAAGGATTTAAATTTGAGGAAGAATTTCCATAAGGGGGGGAGAATGTAACAACCCACACCCACCCTATGAATTTTCGTAATAAATTGCTTGAATTAGAATCTATGAGGTTAAGTATGTGCTTGCGTCAAAATTTGTGATCTAAGTGATTGATGAGTATGTGGCATATTAAATTAACTTTAATATGCATAATATGTGTTGCTATTGTGAAATAAATGATTTACATAAAGTGCATTTGCATAAAAGAATTTATTTTAAATAAAATGAATTTTCATGCATAAAACAATTTTTAAGCATAAAATAATTTTATGGGTATTTTTAAAATATTTTTAAATAAATATTTTTGAGGGAAATATTCCAGAATTAAAAAGAAAAATATTATTTTCATTTTTAAATCCTTTCAGCTGAAATTTTTAAAGAAAAAGCCTAATTACTCAAAAGCCCACTACACAAAAATGCTCCTAACCTAATTCATTAAGGGTAAAAGTGGAAATTCCACTCCAACCCTAATATATATTCTAATTTTCAGCCAAACAAGGGTTTCCAGCAGCCATTCCCTTATTCTTTCTGTATTATAGCAGAAAAACCTCTCAAAATAATTCTCTCTACCGAAATATCGAAAACACTTTACCCTTTCGCGATTTCGTGACCGTAATCGTAAGTTTTCATTCTCTTTCGATTTCTAAACTGTTTTCTATGAAATAAATTATGGGAAAATTATTTTGAACTATTTGATTATTGATTTTTATAGATTCAATTCTATTTGAGTGAATTTTTGGGAGAGAAAATTTATTTTCTACCGAAAACATGATTCTTTCCACATGATTTCTCCAAATGTGAATTCTATAACTTAAAATCACAATTTTATTGTATAAGCATCATAGGGGGGGGGGAATTTATACTTGTTTGTATTCTAAACTGATTTTTGAATTGTTTTGATGAAAAATATTGCATGAAATAATATTTTTGCATATTTCTGTGATGACCGAAAAGTTTCAAAAAACAAAGGAATTCAAGGTTTTCGTGTTAGGACTTGGAAATTTGAAAATTTTATTCTTTCATGAATACATGGATACCAATTTGTATGAATTGGTATTCTAATATGATATTTTTTTTGTTTAGATGAAAAATGATGACTTGAATCATGTGTCTATTTATCGCTGAAATAAACGAAATGTGCGGAAAACGCAAAAACTCATGATTTTTCACCTAAGTCTTTGAACTTAGAATTTTTTTGTATAAACCCTACCTATGGCTGCCGATTCATGAAGGAGTGTGTTCTAAACTGATATTTTCAATGATTGAATGAAAAATAATGGTTTAAACAACCTGTTTGCATATTTCTGAAATGACCAAAAAATACCGAAAACAAGGAATTTTATGGTTTCATGCACTATAATGCAAAAGATTGAGTTTTTCTATATTACTAACACCAATAGTGGCCGATTATTATGGATTTAAGTTCTAAAATGATTTTTGTTATGTTTACATGAAAAATCTTAGTTCAAACCATGTTTTTACATATTTCTGAAATAGACGGAAAGCACGAAAAGAAGAAGAATTTGGTTTTCACCTTAATGATGCATTCGGCCTATATGAACAATTGTGTCCAAATGTTTATAAATTTTATGTGATGTGCCTTGGTGATTGTTGACATGTATGTATGTATCATGGATGATGAAATTGCATGTTAGTTGAAGGTATAATCCTAGATGAGCTTAAATGCATTATGGTATACTTAAGGTATACTTAAGGTATCTTAACCTTGTATTTTGGTTAGAATGCAAATGTGATTGAGGAAATCGGAACTAGGAGTTATGATGAATTGATGAACATATGATTATGAGTTAATGAAGTAAAAGGGATAATAAGAGGTAAGTATGATGTTTGAAGGATTAATTGTTAAGTTGGCATGTATGTAAGTGTAAAGTGAACTAAGATAATTGACAAGTGAATTGATATTGGGGTAATGATAATGTGATGACCTTAAAAAGGTATTGATATGATTGCAATGTGTTTTCATGTGAGCCTATAAGGCCTCAGTATGCAAGACTTTTAAGTCAACGTGATATGTGCAAGTGATGAGTACACCTATGAGTGAACTCTAATGTGTATGCTATATGTGTATGGGTAGTTATGGGATAGGAACATCATGAGTAGATAAATACTAAGTATTAAATCAAACATTATGTTAGAGTTTGACGAGCTTTAGAAGTGCAAAAGGGACTATGTGTACTAGGGGCAAAGGAACCCCAAGGTGAGTAAACATCGTATTCATGTTATAAGTGTAAACAACATTATGTTGTGTTACAAGAATGTAATATATTGTTATGTGAACCTTTGTGATATTGGAAACCCAAGTTCTTTCTATTTTAAATTTTATGATTTCTTTGTCAAGCTTGGGTTGCCAAGGGACATTTGGTCTAAAACTATTTTGTTATCCAATGAGAACTTCGAGTGATTAACACCCTAACTTATATTCTTTCTGGAACTACACTATCATTGTATCATTGTTTGAAAGCTAAACCACTATTGTTATTGAAATACATGTTATTGTTGCCATATGTGATATTGTTAATTGTGTTTACCAATAACTCTAGCTATGGTACCTTTACCCTTTATGCAGAATCCTCATGCCGATGCGGGTAATCATCGGAACCTGTGCACATGGTCTTAACCCGATGGATAGGGGTAGTGTATCCACCTCAACTAGAAGGGGCGGTTCTAGCCGTGGGGCCTGATCAACTTCACGCTTTCCATGTGATAGGAGTTGGAATTTGGCAAAGGCCACCTCTCCTCAATGTGTTTCGAGTGAATTGAGTAATAGTCTTTACTCTCTAAGTGTTATAAGTGTGATTTCTGCAAACCTGCTAAATTGAACTCTTGCTAAATTGCAACTTGATTCATGAGCTATAAACCATAAACTATATGTATAAGCTATGTGTTTCCTTTCAAAGGAATATGTGATAATGTATATGCCTTTTCGTTTACTCATTAAGATCATCTATCTCACCCCTTTTCCTTGTGTGGTTCCAGGTGAGCAAATGTGAGGAGGCAAGGTGATGGCTCAAGTATTCTTCTTCGCTTGGCGAATTCCTTGTCCAAGTTATCAATAATGTTATGTTTATGAAGTCTTGTCTTTAGATGTTCCGGGAATGTTAATTGATACTTATCCAGATTTATATTATTTTCCTTATGGATTTTATATGTAATGATATACTTTAAGTCTTCCGCAAATTATGGTATTTATCTAAATGTTTTAAATGAGTTAATGAAGAGGGTTTGGTAAGATCCTAGGCATGATTATTATATGTTAATGGGTTCTACGGGTGTGGGTGACCTTATTTCTCCCCATGTTCTAGGACCATCGTATCTCATAAGGTTGGGATGTGACAGGATTATTCCTCAAATTTTCTATAATGGGCTTATGAACGAGAATAGAAACATTGTCAATACGGCTTCTGGTGGTAAATGGATGGATAAGATGGCAAGGGAGGCTGTCACTTTGCTTGAAGAACTTGCATCTCAAGGATACATAGGAGATGAAACAATAATGGCAAAAGCAAAAGGAATTATGGAGCTTGACACCATTAACTTACTAACTACAAATGTAGATGCTCTCACTAAAATGGTAAGTAAATCTCAAATTATTTTTATTAAAAATTCCTTGTGTTGTGTGTCAGTTATGTAATGGTCCTTATCCTATTTCTCAATACAATTCAATTTTTAATGAGGAAGTGAGTTATATGCAAAGAGGGTTTAACCAAAGAATGGGTATAAATTCAAACACCTACAACCTTAAACGAAGAACCACCTTGGTTTTTCATGGTCAAACCCATCCTCCCAATTAAACCCCCCATTTAAGCAAAACACTAAACCATACAACCCATCAGGATTTCCTATGAAACAAACTTTCATGTCCATGCAACCTAAATCCAACCTTGAAACTCTTATGGAGCAATTTGTTAACAACCAAATCACCATTAATAAACAAAGTGAGGAGCAATTTAAGTAAATTAATTCCAAACTTGAATAACTTCTAACTCACAACCATATTTTAGAAACCCAAATGCTTAACAAGCCTCTTCGTCCAAGTATAAACCCTGAGAAAGCTTCCTAGCCAATTGGAGTTTACACAAAAAGAGACTTGTGAAGCAATACCTTAAAAAGTGGTAAAGAGGTTGAAAATATTGCTAATAAGAGCAAGAAGGTGATAGATAATGATGATATGATAGAAGTTAAGGAGAGCAAAGGCAATGATGACTTAATGGATAGTAGTAAGAAGAATAAAAAGAAGGATGCTATACCACCCAAAGATGATGAACCCAAGGTAGAACTTAAAACACTACCTTTCCCTCAAAGGTTCATTAGGCATAACTTGGATAAAAATTTTGGCAAATTCCTAAAATATCTCATGGAGATCACCATTACCATTCCATTCATGGATGCTATAAGGGATATGCCAGCATGGGGTAAGTTTTTAAAAGATATCATCAATCATAAGAGCAAGATTGAGGATTATGGGTTAGTTTCCCTAGTTGAAGAATCTAAGGCCATGTATTCCAATTCCCCACCAAAGCAAAAGGATCCTGGTTGCTTCACCATCCCTTATGTAACTAAGGTATGCATTTTAATAAGGCTTTATGCGATATTAGTGCTAATGTTAGTCTTATGCCTTATTCCATTTATAAGCGGCTTGACTTAGGAGAACCTAAGCCTACAAACATGTGTCTTTTAATAGCAAACAAATCTGTCACTTATCCATTTGGCATTGTTGAAAATGTGCCAACTAATATACCTGATGGTTTTGTTGTCTTAGACATGGAAGAAGATCTTGAAATTCCTATTTTATTTGGGAGACCATTTTTTATGATAGTGGGTGCAATCATTGATATGAAAAAGGGTAAGATTAAATTTGAGGTTAATAATGAGTATATGGAATTTGATATATTTAAATTGATGAAGTCTGCACCAATGGAAGTGGCAAGTAGCATTGACTAAATTGATGTTATTAATGAATGCACTAATGAGGTAAAATACAAATGTCTAAGTCAAGATCCTATTGCACCATACCTGGTGCAAGAAACTGATATGAATCTTTTAGAGGCTACTTCACACCATCCTCCTCCTAAGACTTCAGGGTTTGAACCTTTAAGGAGAGATGACAATGCAAAGTCTACTTCGCCAAATGAAGAAGGAAAGATAGAGCTTAAGCCTCTACCATTAAAATTAAGATATGCATTTCTCAACTCTAATTTTAAATTTCCTTTCATTGTGAATTCATCTTTATTTAGTAATGATATTGCTA
The DNA here is from genome assembly GCA_947687605.1 of Reutealis trisperma. NCBI lineage: Eukaryota > Viridiplantae > Streptophyta > Magnoliopsida > Malpighiales > Euphorbiaceae > Reutealis > Reutealis trisperma. Next base: position 362,135 of record CANTUT010000215.1, on the reverse strand, counting down.
TTTTATGTGATATGTTACTTCAACATAGGAATGCTATTGGATATTCTTTAAATGATTTGAAGGGTATTAGTCCAAATATTTATATGCATAGAATCAATTTAGAGGATAATGCTAAGCTTTCTATTGATGGTCAAAGAAGACTAAACCCCACCCTTAAAGATGTTGTAAGGAAATAGGTAATTAAGTTTCTTGATAATGGAATTATATATTTTATTAGTGATAGTAAATGGGTAAGTCCTGTCTATGTTGTCCCTAAAAAGGGCGGCTTAATGGTTGTTAAAAATGAATCTAATGATTTAATTCCCACTAGAACTATCATGGGAGGCATATGTGTATTGATTATAGAAAGCTAAAAAAGCAACTAAGAAAGATCATTTTCCATTACCATTTATTGATCAAGTTCTTAATAAATTAGCCAATTTCTCTTATTTTTGTTATTTAGATGGTCTTAATGGTTTTTATCAAATTGTCATTCATCCTGAAGATTAAGCTAAAACTACATTACATGTCCGTAAGGTACTTTTGCCTTTAGGTGTATGCCTTTCGGTTTATATAATGCTCCAACAACTTTTCAAAGATGTATATTTTCTATATTTAGTGATTTGATTGATGATTGTGTATAAGTTTTTATGGATGATTTCAATGTTTATGGATCTAACTTTGAAAATTGTTTAGAAAATCTTTCTAAAGTTCTTGATAGGTGCAAGGAGCGTGGACTAATACTCAATTGGGAGAAGTGTCACTTCATGGCACAAGAAGGAATTGTTTTTGGGCATTTGGTATCAAGAAGAGGCATTGAAGTTGATAGGGCAAAGATAGAAGTAATTGCAAATTTACTACCCCCAAAGTGTGTTATGGATATAAGGAGCTTCCTGGGTCATGCAAGTTTTTATAGAAGGTTTATTAAAGATTTTTCTAAGATAGCAAAACCATTATGTAAATTGCTTGCAAAGGAGGCTATTTTTGAGTTTGATGAAGCATGTGTGGAAGCTTTTGAAACCTTGAAGAAGGCTCTTATATCAGCACCTATCTTGTAACCACATAATTGGGAGCAACCATTTAAAATTATGTGTGATGCAAGTCACTTCGCAGTGGGGGCTGTTTTAGGACAAAGGAAACAAGGTAAGCCTTATGTGATTTACTATGTTAGCAAGTTACTTAATGATGCTCAAATCAACTATACCACTAAGGAGAAAGAGTTACTTGCTATTGTTTATGCATTTAACAAATTTAGAGCATATTTAGTAGGGTAAAAAGTGATTATTTATTCAAACCATGCTTCTCTCAAATATCTTCTAAGTAAGAAAGATGCAAAACCTAGGCTCCTAAGATGGATTTTAATGCTTCAAGAGTTTGATTGGGAGGTAATGGATAAGAAAGGAAGTGAGAACCTCATTGTGGATCATCTATCAAGACTTGATCAAGAGGGATTAAAAAGTAATGATGATGCTGTGCCAATCAATGAGACATTCTATGGTGAACATTTACTGAGTTCTGCATCAAAGGAACTTCCACGGTTTTGCGGATATTGCGAATTTTATAGTAAGGGGTGTTCTGCCTTATGGATTAGATTATAGACAAAGGAAGAAATTTTTGCATGATAGTAAATTCTACTATTAAGAGGAACCTTTGCTCTATAAAAGATGTGCAGATGGTTTAATAAGAAGGTGTATCCCTCAAGATGAAGTTCATGATGTTTTGAGACATTGTCACTCTTTGGATGTAGGTGGACATTTTTGTACATCAAAAACAACATCTAAAGTACTTTAATATGGTTTTTGGTGGCCTATATTATTTAAGGATGCTAGAGATTTTGTACTCACATATGACAAGTGCCAAAGAATGGGTAATATATCTAAGAGACATGAAATGCCTTTGAATGGAATTCTTGAAGTTGAAATTTTTTATGTTTAGGTTATGGATTTTATGGGTCCATTTCTTAGTTCTTTAGGCTAAAATTATATTTTGGTTATGGTTGACTGTCTCAAAATGGGTAGAAGCAATGCCAACCATTACCAATGATGAAAAGGTTGTTAAAAAAATGCTTAAGAAAATAATTTATCCAAGATTTGGTACTCCTAGAGCATTGATAAGTGACAGAGGCTCATATTTTTGTAATCAATTCATTAAGAGTCTTTCAAAGAAGTATGGGGTAACACACAAGGTTGCTACTCCATATCACCCATAAACAAGTGGCCAAGTTAAGGTGAGTAATAGAGAGATTAAGTGAATTCTTAAAAAGATGGTTTCTTCTTCAAGGAAGGATTGGGCATTAAAACTAGATGATGCCTTATGGACATATAGGACAGCCTTTAAAACTCCAATTATCCTTACCCCTTATCAATTGGTCTATGGTAAGTCTTGTCACTTACCCATAGAACTTGAACGTAAGGCATATTAGGGAACAAAGGCCTTGGATTTTGACTTGAAGAAAGTAAGAAGAAAAAGACTACTTCAACTTAATGAATTAAAGGAATTAAGAATTAATGCTAGTGAAAATGCAAAGTTATATAAGGATCATACTAAGTTATTACATGACAAGCATTTGATTAATAAGGAATCTTACGAGGGAAAACTTGTTTTACTTTACAATTTACGATTATGATTGTTTCCAGGGAAATTAAAGTCAAGATGGTTAGGTCCTTTTAAGGTTATAAAAGTTCATTCCTATGGGACCATTGAAATTGCTAATGACAAGGTAGAAACTTTTAAGGTTAATGGATATTGTCTCAAGCCATACTTAATTGGTCAAGCAATTGATCAAATAAGGTCAATATCACTCTCCACACCTTAATATAGCATAGTAAGTTTTCTTACTATATTAATTTTATAAAAAAAAAATCTGTCACGAGTCATGCCCTGTAGGCTGACTCGTGACAAAGAGGATGAGTCATGAGTCATGCCTTGTATGTTGACTCGTGACCACTCTAAAACACAATTTTAATTTTGTTTTGCATTATGTATTATTTTTGTTTTATTTTTTTTTATAATTCCATTTTTTCATTTATTTTTACTTTTCATTTATCTAATCAAATCATCTTCCTCAATTTCCAAAATATTTCAAATTTCAAGTGAAGAGTTATGCTTCTTCCCAATAAAGGTTATGACCTTTCAGATCCTTCTTACACCCTAGTCTATACAACTACCTAATTCCCATCCCCTTTTTCAGATTTTTCAACACTCCCAATTCCCATACATGTTTCCTCAAGCAACACCGTCACATATTTTAATTTTCTTTCATTTGTTTCCATTTCCCTAAGCATCATCTTCTTCTTCATGTGATAGAAACATATTTCTCTCTTATTTCCTGTATTATTTTTATTTTAATAGGGGTAAGACAAGGGGCTCTTCATCTTCAAGGCAATAAGAAGAACATCCAATGGAAGATTTGGCGTCTATTTATGGGGCTAATTTCTCCATCCTCTCACATGAAAAAGGTGCTAAATTCTCAATTTAAAGAATAGGGATATCATTTCTTATAAGTATATTCCCCTTTCTTTAATTCATGATATGGGCATGAAAGATAATTTTAATCAAATGTTAACTGCTTATAGGCTTAAGAAATTTATGTCTATGGAAGAGCATTCTTATAGTGATTTAGTCCTTGAATTTTATACATCTTTGGATGTAAATGAAAAAGACTCACATATTTTAGAATTTCATATGTTAGGAAAGAAACACCAACTTACATATAGTTTTATGCATAAAGTATTTGGTTTTAAGAAAGATGGTATGTATGATGTTCCTAAATCTTTTAAAGTCAATGAATTTTGGACATTTTGGACTGATTTACAAACCCCTTTTGTGCTAAAGAAAGGTAAGGCAATGTTTATCATAGACATAAAATTTTGGTTATTGCATAAAGTTCTTGCTTATGTTGTTTTCCACAAGTCTGAATTTAGTAGAGTTTCAGCATAAGAGTTGTTTTTGATGTGTTGTGTTCATAATAAAAAATAAGTATGTTGGACTTATTGGATTTTAAATCAACTTTTAACTTGTGCTGCACGTAAGGATGGTCCAATAACTCATGGTCATGTTGTTACTATTATTGTTGAATTTTTTAATATTAATGATGATTATTTTTTTGGTGTTGTTAAGCACTCTTATTTCACTAAACAAGCTTTCTTAAGAGGTGAAATAGTAGACAGCTCTTTTCATTTGATGCCAGCATGATCTAGGTCATGTTGGAAAGATTTAGTGCATCCTTCTCAAGATGACGAGGAGTAATATAGTGAAGAAGAACCTCACCATCAGGAGCAACTTGCTCATGACCTTCCTCTATCTTTAAATGAGCCAAGTGGTGTAAGTAGCTCATCAAATTAAGGAGACACAACTTTTAGAGCAACTTTTGGAGAATCAAAGGGTGATGCGACACTAATTGCATGATATATAGACTTGGAACCGACAAATTGATCATCGCCAATATAAGATAGAGTATAAAATGAAATAATTATTTGACCAATCTAGCTATAACATCCAGTCTCCTCCATCTCCATCTGTGGATTGAGGGAGTGCTTCTTTCCTTTCCTTTATATTTGGGATTCACATTGGGGACATTATGAAATTTTAAGTATGGGGGAGGGGTAGTAGTTAATATTTGTGTTGTTTTTTATATGTTGTATGCGTATATGTTTGTTTTTGCTTTTTGCATCAAAGTATGAAAAACAAAATAATATAAAAAATTTTCTATCACTTTGTCTTCTTCTCATGCATTAGTGTACTTTTTCCTAAGTTCATTTTAAACTTGAAAGGAGTTACATTATAATAAATTAATTAATGAATTTTTAGTGCTCAATTGGTAGAACCTTTAAAGTTTCATGTAGTATTTGTTTTAAGTTTTTCTTTCTATCTCATTTTTATTATTTCCAAAGTTTAAAAATTATCTAGTCAATTTTCTAACTATGCTTAAAAGCTAGAATTATAAGAATTTAAGTTTTGTTTTTTTGGGATTTAAGTTGCCCAAGGGAAAATAAAGCCATAATACGAGTAACTCATTTTTCAATAATGGATGAGGACACAAAAAGAAGTAAAAGAAGAATTTTATTGACATCATGCATTTCAAGTAAGTTATGTTTAAGTGAGTATGCTCCTTAGTTACACTCATTTGGAAATAATGTATGATGTCACAAACAAACAAATAAAAAAAATCAAAAAAAGAAGAAGAAAAAAAAAAGGAATGAGAAAGAGAGTCTAAAAATGCCATGGGATTAATGAGTTTGTGTGTGTGCTTAATTTTTATCCTAAAGGCTATTTTTATCTTTAGAATCCTAAGCTTAAAGAATGAATATTTTGGCTAGAAAAGCTTGGTTAGAACCTTAACTCCATAATTTTGACTTTGTTCTTGATAATAATGAGATAAAGAGATAAACTTAGGGCTTATGCTATGAGCCTAGTCATCTCTATCATTGTTGAGCATGGAAAGTTAATTTATTAATACTTTCCTTCCTATACTCCCTTTATGATTAAAAGTAACTTGGTGAGAATACTACTTCTATTTTGGAGAAGACCAAGAAACTTATTACCCTCTTGAATCTTTATTTCTTGCTTGAGGACAAATAAGGTCTAAGTATAGGGGAATTTGATATGATGCAAAATAACATAAGTATTTACGGCTCTATTTACATAGTTTGTGCATTGCATATATTGTTTTTACTTATTATTTCTAGAAATTGGTATGTTTGATCTTGTTTTATAGGTTGTCATAGGCTTAAGATTATCCTTTTTAGGAGAAATGGGTGTAAGGAACCGAGATAGAGTCATGGAGTAAGCAAAGGAGCAACCCAAAGCAAAGAGAGAAAAGATGAGTCTGTCACTAGTCATGCCATGAGGTGCCAACTCATGATAGAGAGGGATGGTGCTGAGTCAAGGAATTTTAGAATGATTGATGACAGAGGTAGACAGTCACGAGTCATCCCCCCTATTATGAGTAATTACCACACCCCTTTAACATACCCTTTCACAATTACATCCCTTTGGAAGAGGCATGACTTGGGACACTTAGGAGTATATAAATGCTTGAAATTAACTATGATTTTGTATGAAGAATACTTAGTTTTTGTTTGAAATACTCAGTGTAATTTTAGTTTTATTTTAAAGTATTAAGTAAAAGACATTTCAAGAGTTCAAGGAAGACATTCAAGAGAGCTACTCAATATCAAGTAATTTCCTGAAGAGCATTGAAGAATTCATCAAAAAGTTTCCTCTCCCTTTTTAGAATTAGTTACTTGATACTTGAAATGTTCTCTTATTGTCATTTAGTTGTTGACACTATGTATTTTGGCTGAATTCTTACTTATTAGAATTGCAGTGATGAATTAATTTTATTAACTACATTCTTAATATACATGAGTGATTTAATTTCAATTCAGTTTTGCATTGTGTTATGTATGCTTGATCACCATATACAACTTATTAATCATTTTGTTCATAATGAGAGTTGGGGCATTTTGGTGGAAAAATAATTGAAATTACTCAAAGGTTAGGAGAGTACTTGGAGACAAGCAATCCACTTTGAAGGGTTAAAGAATTGGCATGAAACTTAATGATTTTAGTTTATCTCTATAATGACATGAGAATGCTTATAGACTTTAAATTAAAATACTCTTAATTGACAATGAGAGTTGCTTTTAAGAATTGCTGGTCATATTCTCCAATCATTACATGTGTTTATATATTGTTAACTTTTATAGTTCAAGATTAATTCTGAGTTGTAATTCTAATATGCATTATTTATTGTTATTAATTAAAGCAATAATAAATCTTTAGTATTCTAGGTTAGTTAGAATAAATCAACATCTTCTTTGATTTTATTTGCCTATCCATCTTAGTATTTACTCATTTAATATAATATTTCTCCAAATTCCCAAAGTTTGACACCCTACTCACTCTATACTTAGTCTTTGATACTAGGGTATAAAATTGGACCCACACCAAGGATCTATTCTTAAAAAGTTAAGAATATGAGAGACAGATCATTCATGCATAGATACTTTAAATTTGTTCATAGTCATAGGATTATTAACTGGGCAACTTTAATCTGGATGACCATCACCTTTGTTGTCATCCATGATAAGTATGTTGTACTTATTGTAATAGAGGTAGTGAGTCTTATGTAGTGAGTCTCATGCTACAAACATATGATGTCATGAGAGTATGTGAACTCTCATAAAGATGAGTGAGTTGAGCGGTGATGTTAGATGATGAATGCATGGGGTTTTACCATTAGTCAATATTTATCATCTAGGTCATAATTATGCATATAGTCTTTTCAATTGAGGTGATATGTTACCTGACATATTGGTGGTTAGGATTTATTATTGCTTATATACCGATGCTATTCATGCAAAGGTATATGGCATGTGGTGGCCCTAACTAGTGATATGTGGAGGTACGTGATCTCTAAGAAAGAATCCATTAACTTGGGTAAATAAGGAAGGAATCCTATGACATCTAGCTATTCTTGATATGGAAGTCCTCAGCCAAGGCAGATAAAATTCAATATAAAATGTTTTTAGTGGGAATCGAGCTATTAAGAACTAGAACTAAGATGAGATCATATGATCCAAGCATATAGGGTTTGACCAATCCATGACCCTAGCCAAGATTGGGATTCTGTAATGGAGTAATTTTAGTGCACGATAATTATGATAAAAGGTCCATGCAATGTTAGTGTATGTAATCACAAACATTCATTTCTAATTAGTTAGTCGTGATACATTATACGACTTATAGGATTAGTACGAAATGGAGATTTCATATTACATGAGAAAAGGACTTTTCTTTATCCCATTGCTAATTAGTGTTTATGATATTCCTTAGGCCAATAGTATGAATATTATCACTATTATTATTTTTTATTAATAAAGAGGCAATCCATTATCATTTTATTAATTGCAATTAATGTTCTATAACTTGATAATAAATTGCTTAAATAGTTGATTTCAACTAAGGTCATCAAGTGCATGATTTGATAGTAAAACTCTAAGGTAAATGGGATACTATTCTATGTTGTCCCTAGTGAGTTATTATTAGTGGAAAAAAAATGAATTAAGACTAGTATGTAGTCTAACTAATGATTATGTTTTGCTGGTTATGTATAATTAAGACTAGTATGTAGTCTAACTAATGATCATGTTTTACTAGTTTTGTATATGAGATATCAAGTCAGCTCATAAGAACATACTAGAGAATAGTGTAATGGACCGACTTACTGTGAGAATATTACATAATTAATGTCATATGTAATTCTCATTATAGTATTATTATTCAATCATTTGACCTGAAATTACCATAGATTCCTATATGCAGAATTCTATATTTTGACATAGTCCAACATCATCATAACAGAATGGTAATATAGACTATTGTTAGATATAAAGTGAATCATGCAAAGGAATGTGCGTGATTGAGTAGGAATTTGTACCTCTTATTTTGAGAGAGATATCTCTAGGCCCCTCGATAAGTGAGACAGAGAAAATGCATGGCCATGCTTGTAATAACTTGAAGTTTTATTTATTTTATAAAGTCTTACTTTGTATGAAAATATATTATTTTATTAAATTGTTAAATTTTCTTTTCATATATATATATATATATCAAATTTTAAATATTTATGAAATTGAAAATATATTGTTAATTATGAATTTTATTTGGATATTTATAACATGTGAAATTAAAGAAAATATTTTAACTACTCAATTATATATCAATTTAAGATGAAAGTGATTAAATTAATTGTTTAACAAAATTTACAGAAAATTCTACTAAATAAAATTCATTGGAAGTTTTGAAGTTTTATTTATAATTGTTGAAATAAATTATTATAACTAGTATTATTATTATTGTTAATATTATATAAAAATAAAAGACACTAAAAATCTGGAAATGGGCAGAACAAGCAAAGTGGAGAGACAGAAGTGAGAGGGGAAGAGAGATGTTGAGTGTGGTGAGGGCAGCCTACTGATTTTTAGCTAGTGGTGATGAGCACAACTACCCTTACTTCAAGAACTAGCACCTAGCAAGTCTAGGAGAGGCGACGGCTGTAGAAACTAGCGAACGAAGGTAGCACACTCGCATGTTGAAGAGACATCGACAGTCAAAGTTTCAAATCTCAATTCCTACTGATTTCAACAATGTTTCCTACCCATTTTAGTGGCACTGTAATTCTCTCATCCCAAGCTTCAAGATGGTACCTGCCATGCCCCGTAAAAGTCCTTGGAGAGAGAGATCGAAAAATGGATGATCGAATCTTTAAGCTCCATTTACAGCTCACTGGTAGTGAGTGGCAGAGAGTGGCTAGCATTTTCGAGCTACTTACACCAAAAAACACCTGATGGCATGATTGCCACTCTGGTTAACCACCGATAATAGCGGCGTGTGGTGGCAATGCACAGGATCGGTTCCAATAGCTTCGTCTCACCATTTCAATGCAATTTCTAATATTCATTTGACCAAATTATATGTGGGTAAATCCAAAATTCTTGAATTTCATTTGTTATTGAATTGTATATTGATTTAAGTTTATGTTTATTAGATTTAATTAGTTAATTGATAATTTTACAAATTTAGATTAAAAATGAATTTAATATGATAAATTAATTTTATGTGAACTTTATAAAATATAACTGGAATGCTTTTAATTGAAATGACAAACTTGAAATTTAATTCATAAAATATGTTAATGGATGTTATAAGGATTAGTTTTGATTATAGTTTGAGAATTGGATTTAGTTGTGTTGCTAATTGAGTTAAAGCCCCAGGAGGGGGAATTATAGAGTTATGATTGAATATTGTAATTGAACCAATTGCTTAGAAGTGCATGTTTTTTTTGTTACAGTTGCGTAAGTCCTAATTTTAGGGGAAATTCTACTGAAATTCTAGCAAGAATCTTAAGAGTGATATAATTATATCTTTAGAAGCGAGCTATCCTTTTCTAATAACATCGTCTATTATTTAGTGTTGATATCTACAACGTCCTTCTATCACCAAAGGTCATGCTTCAAAAGGAAAGTTGGTTAGGTGCATCGTCAAGTAGGTGAGTGATACTTTCTAATACACTTTCCTATTTTTCATGCATTTGCATTTATTGTATGTATTTATATATGTATAATTATGCATTACTATTACATAGATGCATGTTAGCATTTGATTATGAATGATGAATCAATATTTGTTATTGCATATTGGTTGTGTTTGACAGATGGAATAGAGATGACATAGTGTCGCTTTAGAAAGTGGATCTATTTATGATGGTTAAGGTTTAGCATGGTAGTGTGGACTATATTCCATCCATATATTGCTTATGTGATTTGTTTGCTTTTATGACACGATGCTCTAGCATGAACATTATATATATGTTTATAGGACACTAGGATAGTTTATTAGCTAGTATCATTCATTGAGTCAAATGCTCATTCCTGTTCAAATATAGAATGAGCTCATAAAGAACTTATTAATCGAGTCAATCTGCTTTATTTCTTCAGTAGCAATTTGTATTAAATTTATTATTAAATTGTATTACTATTTTAGAAATCTACATTATTGCTATCTTATTTATTTGTAATTTAATTTGTTTGCCCTTATAAATTTCTTTTAGGTTGTTAAATACTAGGTTAAACAAAATTTATTTTGGTTTGATATTTAAAACCAGAGTTATGTTTTGAAAGGAAATTAAATATTGATTTAATGATTTGTTGTTTAGTAAGTAGAAGGCTTACTATGGGCACTATTAGCCACGTGCATCATTCTTGTCCTATTGCTAGTCATGTGCCCTTGGGTTTGGGTAGTGATGAAGTTGGTGTTAGAGCATGGTCTTATGATGTGAAGTAAGGACAGAGTCATAGAAGTCTCAGAAGGGTTAGGTTTGTGGCATGTGGAGTATAGGATTCCTTTTCATCTTTTGAGTCTCGTTTGCTTCTAATTCAACATTATCCATAGTCAATGTCTTTTGTAATTAAGTATGGTTATTAATTACTAAATATCTAAAATTCTTCAAATTTAATCGAATGAATGGTTATTATGAGTAGTGATTATGAAATCTCAACCATAATCATGAGTTTAATGTTTACCTGCTAAAGTTTAATACAATTATTAATTGCTTAATTAAGATTTTTAATAAATTGTAAGTGGTGTAATTCATTACATCTGAAATCATGTTGAATAAATAAAAGCTCTTTATTGGGAAATGCAATAGGATGAGAAATATGATTGACGTCTCTGTTTCTCTAAATTATTGAAGTATTAGGTCTTAAAATTATTTTCTATAGCTGTTCTTTAATAATAAGAGTGTCATATTGCCTAACAATAAGATAAGACTTAACTAACATTATTTTTGACTATCTCATGAATCAACTTGATCTTTTTAGATGCATGTAGATGAATAGTTGTTACCTTAGATAGAATAGTGAATTGTAGCCATACGACTAGTCCTATCAATTTTATCTACTTTATAGACATTATGAAAATTTCTTATCAGATAGATCAATTTTTGAGAAAGAGGTTACTATATTTCTAGTTGTTCTGTTTGTAAGGACAATGAAACTAGTATAAATTAAAGAAGCATATGTAAGACAAACCACCAGTAGTTTCAAATTTTCTTTCAAGTTTAAGAAGCCTCTTTTAACCTATTAATTATCCTTCTAAATTATTTGCTTGACCTTATGGCATCTTCCTCATCCTCCTCTTCTTCTAGACCTGATCCCTTTCTGTCACATCTCAATTTCTGAGATATGACAGTCTTAGAACATGGAGAGACATAAGGTCACCCACGCCCATAAAACTCATTCATACATATACAAATATTGCCTAGGATCATACCAAAACCTCATGCATCAACTTAACTGAACCATTTATAAGAAAACTTTAAGTTGCAGAAGAATAATTAAAATATACTTTAAATACAATCCATAAGAAATAATATTTAGACTACAAATAAGCCTCAATAGATAATGTTTCAAAATAAATTCCTAAAATAAATATTCCTAGTGCGTCTAAGGATGATCTTCATAACACAGTAAGGTGAATAACTTGTACAAGGAAATCCCCCAAGTGAAGTAGATTGCTTAAGCCATCACCTTGCCTCCTCATAATGCTCACCTAGAACCACATAAGGAAAAAAGGGGTGAGATAGATGATCTCAATGAGTAAACAATATAGTTTAATCAATAAGATATATCTCCTTAAAAAGGGCCCATAGCTTATAACACAAAGTTCATGATTGATCATTCATAGTTCATAGTTTGCAATTCAGCAAGGTTCGCAGAAATCACACTTATAACACTTATCACTTATGAAGAGTTGATGCTATTTTAGCTCATTCACTCTAGGGAGAGGTGGCATTATGCCAAATTCCAACTCCCAACCCATAACTTATGAAGAGTCGTGAAACTGATCAGGCTCCATGGCTAGAACCGCCCCTTCTAGCTGAGGTGGATACATTACCCCTATCCATCGAGTTAAGACCATGTGTATAGGTTTCAATGATTACCTATATTAGCATGAGGATTTCTATATAAAAGGGTTAGAGGTACCATGGCTAGAGCCAATGGTAATCATTTATAATAATAGTACTTAAGAAAATAATAACATATAGCATAATAGCAATAGCAATTTAACTTATTGAACAAAAGATAAAATAATAGTGTGGTTCTAGAAAGAAAGTAAGGTAAGGCAATAATTACAAAGGTTCTTTCATATCATTGAATGAACAATAATGGCTTTGGATCAATTGTCCTTTGGTGAGAGTACTCAACCTCTGTTAGGGGGGAATGCCTAACTGCAAGGCCCGATCAGTCTTGTGTAATATAATGCATGTGAGTGAGCAAGGCCTAAGCCACCACTCTTTAAATATTTATGTATTGGAAGCTCTCCTCTCCCAAAACATCATCATTTTTGTTAAATCGCATTCTAAAGTTCAATATGGTCAATTTTGATTAACATCACTCCATTGCCATCTTGAAATAACCTAAGTGTTAACCTTTGATATTTCCTGCATGTTATGTTATATTATTTTATACTCACTAAGCTTGTCTCACCCCTTAGTTGATTATAATTTTCCAGGTTAAAGTGACCCATTAGCAAGGTAAACTCCAAGTTATGTTTCTTTGTTTAGGTCTTGCTAAAGGTGCTATATTCATTTTTCTTGTGCTATTTCTAAAGGATCAACACTCTAGAGCTCCATGTTGTCTCAAAGCCTAGTACTAACGTATATTATGTTATAGTGTAATGTAGACAATTGATAACATTTATTATGTAAGAGTACCCATGATAATAAGTAAGAATGTATGGACAGTGTTTGTTTATATTTATAAATAATAATGTTCTATTTCAGATCATGGGATGACACCAAATTGTAATGGCTATAAATGAATGATATTAAGAAATAATGAGAAAGGATAAAGAATGAATGTGGTTTCTATCTTGGGAAGGATTGTAAGATGATAATAAGATCATTAGTGTTTTAGGTGACTTTATGTCTCCTTGAACTCTAGGACAATCATGTTCTAGAAATTGGGGCATGACATTTTCACTTTTCCACTTCCCAAACTACTCTTCACCCCATTTCCCTATAAATAGGCGATCCATTCCTCCATTTCTCTTCACCTCTTGAATTTGATAGATTGCTATCCTCAAATTCCTCTCTTCTTCTCCCTCTATCCACTCTCTAATTAATTAATTATCTACCCTAACCAAGTTAATTAATCTTTTTAATTAACTAAAACTCTTTTTTAAATTAAAATTAATCACTCGATTAATTAATTAATCTTTTAATTAATTAATTAATTAATTTTTTTTTCAAAATCAAATTAATCCTTTTTTTTTTCAAATCCACCCTTCATCCAAATTAATGTCATAACCCAATTTCTAGAATGTGATACTCCTAGAGTTTACGGAGACATAAGGTCAACTAAACCTGCAGAACCCCATTAAACTTATTACCATTTAGCTTATTCCATTTTATAACTTATCCCAAGATCCAAAACCCTATTCACTCTTTACCATTTCCATTTTTACTTTGTCCAATCATTTATAGCCATCACACTTTAATGCCATTTGATAACCATTGATTGGAATATCATTCTTAAGTATTAATAAATACTATTCATGCATAATTACTTACTATTATAAATATGTATATATAACAATTACTATCATTTGTTTACAATGCTCTTTAACACAATACATTTTAGTACTAAGCCTTCAAGTACCATGGAGCTCTAGATCGATTATCTTCGGAGTAACACAAGCAAAACTCAAAACATAACAACTTAGCAAAGTAAGACCAAAAAGGAGAAGCATAGCTTGGAAATTACCTTGCTAATAAGTCACCCTGATCTAAAAATTTTAAACAACTATGGAATGAGACAAGCTTAGTGAGTACATAATAATATAACAAATATGAAGGCAATATAAGATGTTATCACTTAGATAGGTTTAAGATAACAATGGAGTGATGTTAACCAAAATTGGTAATTTTAAATTTTAGAATACATTTTAGCATAGATAGTAGTGTCTTAGAAGAACCAAGCTTCCCACACATGAATATTAAAAAGTGGTGGCCTAAGCCTTGCTCACTCATATGCATCACACTATGCAAGACTAATCAGGCCTTGTGGTTATGCATTCCCCCCTAACAAAGGTTGGGTACTCTCACCCTACCCATGGGCTTATACCAAGTGCACAAGGTCTGATGTATTTCCTCACACCAAAGAGGATTTTTGCTTAATCATGGGTATTAATAAAAGACACATACAAGGTCTATAATAGGAATTCAATGGAAAATAGTTTAGCATATCAATCATTCTCATCATTTAGCATAATAAAGAACCAATATTGGAGACTCATCATGGTCAAATATCATATAAGAAAGATATGAATTTCCAAGGGCTCAATAATCAATAGGTAACTACATATTCAATGTCACTTCAAGTTATAAGGCCTCGCCCAAACATCAGTCTGATCCGCCAAAGGGAATCGAAATGCTCATTCAGGAAAGAACTCACGAGGAAGCCCTTGGGCTTATCTTTGATAGGTTTGAAAATTATTTCTTAGGGTCGCCATCTCAATATATTTTTGTTTGGAAAAATATAAGGAAAAAACTCATTTGACTCTAATTATTACCCAAAGGAAAAAGATCACTAGCCTCAAAACCAAAGAGGATTAGAGGACTAGGTTTTCGGTTTAATTTAACAAAATAAGTTTGGCCAAATAATATAAAAGTGACTTAAAATATATTTCATGAATAATTTAAAATGCATGGACAATTTATAGTATGCATGATCATTGACTCCACATAATAAATACAAGTAATAGTCCAAAAGAAAGTTAACATTACAAATAAAATTCCAAACATAGGAGATACCTCCTTTAGCCCTTATAGGTTCTAGGGAAGTCACACATTCTCCAAACTAATCCTAATAATAATACAAAGAAACAAACACAAAAGTAAGTGAAGAAGGTGATAGGGAGATAGTTGATTAATTTTAATTAGATTCGATCCATGAACCAAGCATGCCTACGTATCCCTATGAATGGGAATTAAAATCCAAGCAGTTCTCCCTTCTTGCGAAGTAGCCACTTTATCATGTTTTGATTGATTGATTAAAAGAGGGGTTGAGTTAATTAATTAATTTAATTGATTACCGAATTGATTAACTAGCAACCTAAATGAATCAATTTAATTAACTAACTAAAAGAAGTAAGGAAATTAAGAAAAAATAAATTTAAAGGAAAAGAAGCTTACCTCATATGGTGGGCGATGATTAGCATTGGATGACGAGCGAAGGCTGGCGGGTGGCTGCTAGCCTTGGATGGTAGGCAACAGTTAGCTTCAGTGGGTGGTGACTGGTTTTAGATGGCAGGCAGCAGCTAGCGTTAGTGGGCGGTAGCTAGCCTTGGGCGGCGGACACAAGCCTTAGGCAAGAGACTTACCTCAAACAGATGGGCGAAAAGCCTAAAACTAGTCGGGTAGGAATAAAGGAGAAACCTCTAACTCACTTTGCAAAGCAAGGAGCAAATGCAAAGCAGTTTGCTTGAAGTTATTGCTTTTCAAGCTCTAGAGTTGGTGTTTTGAAGTGTGGAGAGGTCCTCTATCTATAGAGGGAGAGTTGAAGCATAGAAAACACAAATTTCTAATGTGGGATTGCAAAAAATTAAATTTTTGCTGGAGTTGCCGTAGTGGCCTTTGTGGTGCTACATAGGTTTTTGCGACGCTGCATAGGTTTTTGCGGCATTGTCATAGAGGCCTTTGTGATTCCGTAGAGACTTTTGTAGCAATGCCGCATAGCTTTGTGGCAATGGGCCCATTTTTGCCTATTTTGCCTATTTTAGCCCGTTCTTGCTCGTTTCTCATCCATTTTTCATGATTCTAATTACGTTGTACTCATTGCTCAGTCTTGGATGATTTGAAAGGGCTCAAATGTCAAAAAGAGATGTTTTGTTTTTTCCATTTTGAGAGTTTTTTTTTTATCTTTAGTGGTTTGTTCACAGAGTCTAAGTGCTTCTAAAGTTCGAACACATGCTAGAGGGTGCAAAATCAAGGGTTCACACAAGTGCATGTCAAAGGATGGTAATTCAAGCAATGGTTGCAAGCAATAAGGTATAATTACATCATTTTATTAAGTACTCACCTTGAACTCCTTTGCTCATATTAATGTTCACTCTTGGTTAATTTAATGGCCTTCACGGTCTTGAGCAATTTCTTTAGCCTTACCTTAATGTTCTACACCCACATCTTTAATTATATATCAATTAGTAACTAATGATGCTACCAATTATAACTTATCTATCTTATACTTATTTTATTATTTCAACTTACAATTGGGGTGTATCAATAGTATCATATTCATACTTATACTTATTCTTCTTTCTAATCATTTTAAAGCTAAATTCCTTTTTCAATTTCATAAATTCAAGTTTAAATCTTAAAATTCCCAAATTAATCCATGAACCCTAGAATTTGGGGAAAATTGTTATCTTCCCTTTCAAACCTCAAATTAACCATAAATTCATCAAATTAACACCTAGGCAATCAATTTTCACTAATTATTTTGAATTAATTCACTCTTATTCATAAGAACCCTAACTTGTCCGACTTAGGTCAAATTTAGGGAAAACATATAATTTCTCATCAAATGTTCAAATTATTTATAGAATTGTGAAATTAACATAACATAAAGCACATATAATCATTCAATTGTCCAAATCAATCATTAGATTACTAAGTTCCTTTTTAACTAAGTTTACGTCACTAAGAATTTCAAATCTTGAACCAAGTTTCCAAGATACATTTTGACACTTTCACATTATCTTTCTTCATCTAAAATAACTAGAAATGCTTTCAATTAGAATTTAGAACACTTCCTTGATCATTTCTCATATTGGCCGAAATCTATATATGATGTAGGAGAAATTTTTACGCAACTAAAGTTCTGAAATAAAACTTAGAACATAGAAAAGAAAAGATGATCACGATTTCTTATCTTGGTTAGCTTTGATTTGTTAAAGTTCTTATTGAGGTTGATGTAGAGAGAATTTTCTTTTTGTTAATGTGAATTTTTGGTGTAGAGATTTATAAATGGTGCACATAAGATGAATTGACATATATATATGATAGGTTGGATGGTGAGGATTTAATTGAGCTTAATCTAATGGCTAATGTTCTATCTTAATGAATGGCTATAATCTACTTCATTTGGATGGCTAAGATTTCATCTAAATTTGTGATGTTCATCATTTGGTGTTGGAATGCTAAAAATGAACCTAGACTTGGATGTAGGGAAGATAGGAATTCAATTTGCTTTAGGATTTGACTTAGGTCAATTTTTATGGCTATCTCTACAACATCAATTTCTATTTGTCTTAGGCCAACTATTCTGGCTCATAAGTTTTTGATGTTCACTTACTTTTGGGCCTATAAGCTAGCCATCCCTTATTGGGCTTGGGCCTTTGATGTTCCAAGGCCCATTAACAAGCCCATTAGTCCATTAACATTATTAGAAATATTCCTTTTAACTTTCTTTCTTTCTTTTCACTTTGTCCGAATTTGAGTTTTCTAACTTCTTTATATACATCGTTAGTTATCATATGAATTATATTTAATTCATTAGAACACAATTAGTCATAATTATGTCATATGCTAAGCAAACATTACAAAATAAGTCACAAGATTCCTACCCATTTCCTTGTCATTTCTATACTATACTAACATTCAAAAATCTAATCCTTTAGTATTGTTAGTAACTAGAATGAGCTATGAAATCTTTAGGTATTACATTCTACCCCACTTTAAAAAAAAATCGTTCTCAAATTTTTAAAAGACCTTACCTATTAATGATGAAACAAGTGTGGATATTTTGGAAGCATGTCATCTTCATTGTCCCATGTGCATTCTTCCACATTGTGGTTATGCCATTGAACTTTAACCATTGGTATCTCCTTGTTTTGAAGCTTCTTCACTTGTCAATCCATTATAGTGATTAGAACCTCTTTATAGGAGAGGTCTTTGTCGATCTCGATTAATTACGGTTGTAGTATGTGTGAAGGATCAGGAATGTATTTCCTTAACATTATAGTTTGAGTCATTATTGCAAAATGTGGTGTTGCACTTCCTATAGATCCCCAAGTCTCCTTCAAAGATTAAGTCACCCCCTCTATTTGTGTTGTAGTCCTCTCGCTACTAATAGCTTCTCTTGCAACCTATCTCTCATCAGTTGTGTCACCTTTTATTACCCTTAGCAGGGCAGTCTGGTGCTTTTTCTTAACTTGCCAAACCACCTTTATCAACCACTTTTCATACTTCTCCATGGTCCCAAATGAAATTCCAAAATGAACAACATGATAATTTTTCAACCAACTACCCCGATAGCTCTAGTAATGGAAGTTGTGATCCATGTAGAACTTAAGAAAGGAAAATTGAGGACATATCTTGAGTTTGCCTTATCTACCTCAAAACCCTCATCCCCTGGCCAAAGGTCATTTAAACCAAACTCAACAAGCAAACCACTCGATAACCATGGCCTTTGTCATGAAAGATCTAATGCCTTACCATTGACAATGCTAAAATATGTCCTCCAGGGTAAGCTACAAGCAACCATCCTATATGAACTCTGACTAAGTCTCAAAAAGGTATATATGAATCAAAAAGCAGGGCTACCACCTAGAAAACGATCCATCGGCCATACCTGCAAAACAACCCAAAACCTAAAACTTGACACTCACAAAACACCCTTAGCAAAAAAGGTGAGTATAGATAAATTTTTCTCAACTAGAGAATAACTAGTAAGACAATCC
Organism: Reutealis trisperma; assembly: GCA_947687605.1. Taxonomy (NCBI): domain Eukaryota; kingdom Viridiplantae; phylum Streptophyta; class Magnoliopsida; order Malpighiales; family Euphorbiaceae; genus Reutealis; species Reutealis trisperma. The sequence goes on along the minus strand of CANTUT010000215.1, from coordinate 342,848 downwards.
ATCTCTCTAAATCCTGAAATAAAGCAATCAAGAATCATTAATGTCTCTGCCAGCACAACTCTAATCATAAAATGCCTCAATTTCATTTGCAATACCAATCCTACCACTCTCAAATCATCCCAACCAATGGACCTATGAAACAAGTATCTAATTATCAAATAGAAAACCAAGGCCCTTATCTTGAGTCTCTGCCTCCTCATATCTCTTTGGTCACTAGGATCATTAAACTTCTCAATCACAGTGGTCAAATTCACCTGACCATCACCAACCACCATCTGGCCTGCGACATCTTGAGGCAAGTTCATTAACTCTTAAAAAATACAGAAAATGCAAAACTTTAAACTCTAGCACCACCAAAATATAAAACCTGGGCCACCTAAATTAAGGACTTAGAAAATTCTCAATGCACTCAAACTCCTTCTAGTGCTACTATGGCAACTATTCCATACCAACCCAAGTTGAGTTCATCAACCTTATCGAGTTTCTCAGTCTATAAATGCACGCTCCATGATGCAAAAGTCATATGAAAAATTGCATTCACAAAGCAAATACATGAATCCACCCTCTTTGTGAACCTTTAAATTTGCACCTCCATACAATCGGCACTTGAATACAAATCCGTAGAATCAAACCGAGCTTAAATCAAAGCTGAAACGGACGAGAACGGAGTTAAAAATGGTGAGCGGTCTCATAGGGACCGCACAGGGCAACTGTGATCACACAGAGCTTGTGCTAAACCTTATAGACCCTTTGTGGAACTGCAGAGGTTCTGTGCAAAATTGCACAGGTCTTGTGTAGTTGCCCTATACTCCATTCAGTCCGAAGTCACCATGTGCGGTTCCCAAAGCATCCTATGCAGTTTCATGCTTTGGGAAGCGAATCCCACATTGAAAATTCATCATTTTTACTCCTAACACACTCCCTATAAAAGCACTACCTTCCTACCTCATTTTCACACTCAGAATTGCTTAATCAAATTAATTGATTTCATAGCAATAATCCCTCTTATCCTCATGGTTTGCTTGATTAGCCTTTACATTAAGTGAACCGTCTCCACAAGTTTGGTCCAAAAGGAATGAACTTTTTAGTTTAAATTTTTATTTGGGTGGTCATTTCAAGGTAGCTCTCCTCAAATCAATCCGAGGAGGTCCAGAATACGTCATTCGAGTCACCGTTCGAAGGTTGTTGTTCTACCAAGCCGAGAAGGTGGAATTACGATCTGGTCGTCCGCTTCATCCGCCCTACGCTCCCAAGCTCCGTCCTTGTAAGGTATTTATTTTCTTCTTTTGTTATTTTGTTTTGTTTTTATTTTTCTTAGGATTGTTTAGTTTATTCTTTTCATTTATTGTTTCTTTGCTTGGCATATTTTATTGTTTTCTTTCATTATTTTGAGGCATGTTGATTAGAATATGATTTAGTCAACTAGGTAAATAATTTGAATTGATGCATCGACTTGTTAATTAAAACCTAACCTAATTAACAATGTGGTAATCAATAATTATGCTTATTTAATCAATCAACTCACCTTTCAATCAATGAACTAAAACATAATAAAATGGCTAGGCTAAACTAACCCCTTCACAAGGAGGGCGAGCTACGTGGATTTTGATTCCCATTCAAAGGGATACATAGGCTTGCTTGTTTAAAGCATCAAATCCAATTTAAATAAAATATAACATTTCTCTTGTATGTTACTTTATGAATTAGTTCTTTTCTTTGTGATATTTACTTCTAATTTATTTTCTTTATTATAATATTGATTTTGTCTTTGTTTTGCAGTATTTTTCTTTAATAATTGCTTTAATAATTTTGGGGAATCTGTGACTTCCCTAAAACCCATAAGAGCTAGAGGAAGTATCCCCTATTTCGGTTTTAAATTGTAAAAGTTAATTCTTTTTACTTTATTGCTTTAATTTTATCATTTTGAATGAATGTTTATTTATTTGTTTATTCATGCATTAAATAATTGTTCATGTATTGTGTAAATTGTTCATGAAATTCATTTTAAGTTATTTTGTATTAAATTTGCCAAACTAATCATTTTTCTAAATAAACCAAAAACTTAGTCCCCAAATCCTCATTGGTTTTAAGGCTAGTGATCTTTTCCTTTGGGATATTAATTAGAGTCAATTTGGGTTTTCCCCTTAATCTTTTCCTAAATAAAATAAAATTAAGGTGGTGACTCTTTTCAAAAATCAACTAATCTAAACCTAAGAGTTCCATTGTGAGTTCAAATCCAAATGAGCATTTCGATCCCACTTAGCATATTGGACCGGTGCTCGAGCGAGGCCTCACAGTTGGCGACTCCACTAGGGACGACCTTCTTTTTAACAAAAGAAATAAGAGGACTACCAATTGGTTTAAATCAATGTTTGGCACTTTTAATACATAAATGACTTTCATGTATCATTTGCATTGGCTCCTTGCCTTTCAACCTAAATTTCTTAGAAAAACAATGGATAAGAAGTAACATCGAGTAGGTAACCCTTCTTGGGTCTATTCGCCAATTGTGAAATTATCCAGCCTGCGATGAATCCTTTGATCCTTTCAAATGTGTACAAGTATGCACATACTGCTAGACCCATGTGAGGCTCCTTGACTCACATGTGGTTAGGTATATCACTGCTCTAGTGTGACAGGTACCCTATATAAGCCACCCTTACCCTTTCCACATAATGAACCTAGATCTTGACCTTTGGTTGTATGTACCATAATTAAAACCTTTCATCTTTGTAATCTCATGAAATATTTTTCCCATGCATATCATGCATCCATATTATATAACAAAACATGCATTCATCTCTAGTCTTGGTTATACCTTGAACCGAAGAGGGGTCACATACTCACTTTCCACTTGTATCCAAACACCTCCACTTCTAAACCTTAAACACTCTGACCTCTATCTTAATCACCTTTGCCCCCATAAACCTTAAGCCATCACCGTAAACCTTACCCCATTACCTTAGCTTTTAACCTAAACACTAATACCCTAAGCCCAATACTTTTGGCCCAACACACTATCCTAAGCCCAATACCTTTGGCCTAAAACACTATTCTAAGCCTAATACATTTGGCCTAACACATTACCCTAAGCCCAATACCTTTGGTCTAACATAATACCTTAAGGCTAATACCTTTAGCCCAACACACTATGCTAAGCCCAATACCTTTGGCTCAACACACTACCCTAAGTCTAGTACCTTTGATTCAACTCGATACCTTAAGCCTGAGACCGTGACCCATGCAACCTTAAGAAATCCTCACACCTAAATGCAGTTAGCTCACAACATCAATTTAAGACTTTTTCCTCAAACTTTGCATGTCCATATTCATGGTTCTTCTCTAAGCACTTACCTTAATTCTTTGGTTTGGTTCATAAGGTACCAATGGCCAACTCGCTTGACATGGATGCCCGGACCACACTTATTACTAGACTTCTTAAGAAGCATGAAGAGCATTTTCAAGCTATCCTAGCTGCTCAACGGATCCAATTTGAAGAAAACATGAAGGAAAAAAGGCAAGCCATCATTGAGGAAGTTCGAGCCTTGATTAACCAAGCAAACCTTAATAGCAATAACCACAATTTGAACCAAACCTATCTTGGGAAACCTACCAATACTCAAGCTCTAAACACCACTACCCACTCTAGATCTTCCTCTCTCCTAAATCCTTTTCAAGGTGGGGAAGTTTTCTCTCAGGATACCAAATTGCTTATGGATAAACTTGAAGCTATGGAGAAAACCATCAAATCCCTAAAGCACCACAATGACTTAATTGATATGGATAGCTTGATTTTGTTCCTTGATGCCAAGCTTCCTTCTAAATTCAGAATGCTTGAGTTAGATAGATTTGATGGAACCATATGCCCTAAAACTCATCTAAAGATGTATATGGGAGTAATGAAATCTATAGGATTTAGTGATGAGATCCTTGCTCAAATGTTTCAAGAATCACTAACTGGAGCTACCAGGAGATGGTTTCTTTCATTGGACAAGAGTAAAAAAAAAAGGGATGATATTTTTCATGTCTTTATTAGATAGTATCATTATAACACTGAAGTAGATGTCACTAGGTGTGATTTGGAAACCATAAAGCAACTTTGAGATAAGTCCTCCATGTTCCTTACTAGGAAGAGGGCTAAAGCTGCTCAAATGGTAAACAGGCCAATCGAGCAAGAATAAGTAGATATCATTGTCAAGAATCTACTCCCAACCTATCAAGCCCATTTGCTAACACAATACCTACCCACCTTCACAGCTTTGGTTGCAATTGCATCAAAGGTTGAAGATTGCATCCAAAGTAAATCATTTCAAGCTAAATTCCCTACCACCAACTTGAACAATAATGAGGAAGCTAGATCCAACTCAACCCCACCTTACCTCAACCCTCAGTGGCATAACATGGAGGAGTTCAAGCCTAGCTAATCGAACCTATATGAAGTTGAATTCCAAATCAAAGTCTGAGTTTATGTTTGAGTCAAAGTCTGTCATTCTATTTTATTTTATTTTTTTTGCCGACCATGTCAGTCCCCTTTTTATCATCTTATAATAAAGTTTTCTTTATAGTAATGCATCTACATTTTCTTATTAGTGCATTTATTTTCTTATCTTCCTTTTTAGTCCAACATGGATGAGCTTACAAAAAAGAAAAAAAGAAAAAGAAAGAAAAAGAAAGAGAGAGAAATGAACAAACAATCAAATCCACCACAATTAGTATATATCAAAATTTGAGGTGCTTTCATTCTCACAAATCAACAATTGCTTAACTAACTCTTAATCAAAGAAAATAAAGATAGCTGAAGCACAGAGAGCAAATGGAATTACCTATTGCACATTGGGTAACCAAATGATGCACCTCAACAAGGGGCAACAAGTTCAGAGAAGACATTTGTCAAATCTAGAATTCAAATGTCAGAGCCCTTCAAAATGAAAAAAAGGCAGCAGCCCAAAACATGGTGGAATTTTCTTCCAAATTTCATTAATTTAAGTGGGCTAAGTTGAAAACCCAAAAGGGCGGCTTAGGCAAAAGTTAGAGCTAAAAGAGAGAGAGAGAGAGAGAGAGAGAGAAAGCTCATCCAAGTCATCTTCCTTCAATTCCAAAATTGTCAAATCATCTTCAATCAATCCATCTCATTTCATGTCTCTAGAGTCATCTTTCCTCACTAGAGGTTCATTCTCTAAGGATATACTATCTTCTACGCCCTTATCCTACAATGGGGCAATGTCTTCCTAAGTCGTTTTCCATTGTCAATCTGTCTCGTCACTTACCTTAAAGAGCTTAGACACAATCTCTCACATTGCTAGTCTGCCATGTTCCTATCTCTTATTGGGAGCAAATTCCCTAAGTTGTCTTTTCATCAGTCCTTCAGCAACTCCTTAGGGCACTTCCTTTCATCCAATCTATCATCTACATTCAAAGTGTCACTCTAAGAGTCTCTTCAATCTCAAACAACAAGATAGCTTAACTTGCTCTTTTCCATGATTCATGCTACAAAAAGCAGAGCCATACAACCTCCATGATTCTTTTTAGAAGTTTCATCCTACCTTTAAACCATTCTCAAACTTTAGGAAATCATACTGTTCCATCCCAAGCCTCATTGGCAAATCATATCATCATGTCAATCTTAAGGCATATACCACCCTTTCCTTAGCAAAATCTCATCATGGGCAGAATAAAAAATCCTAAGTCTCTCAAGACTCATCATCTTTGAATCAAGTCGAGGCATATCTCCTAAAGCCTATCATCCTTAAGTTGATTAAGAAGGACTCAAACCAGTTAAGGCCCATCTCATGCCTCTTTGGCAAACATATCATTATCCTTGAAAGATTAAGCTCATTGGCAAAACACATAATCCCTGAGATCAAGGTCTCTTAAGGCTTGTAAACCATTCTAATGCAACTAGGTCAAAGGGCAAATCCTTAAACATGAGCATGCAATACCCTTATAACCAAAGGCCTTTGTCACAAAGCATAAACCAAAAAGCCTTCATCATGAAGCCCCTAGCCAAAGCCAGCATCCAAAGCACTTTTATAAAAAACTATCCTCAACACCCAAAAGCCTTTGCTATGAAGCCCAAATCCAAAAGTCTTCACAATAAAGCCCACTCCTAAAAAGCCTTCACCATGAAGCCCACTCCCAAATGCCCTTCATTTATAAAGCCCATGATCTCCTCTAAAGCAAATATGACTAAGCCTTATAAATGGATTTCCTACCTTGACTTTTCCTCTAAGCCAAGATTAGCATCCAAAGTCTAGCATCCCAGCTTAATCTCTTTGACACATTCTTAAGGCAAAATCTGACCAAGCCTTTCGAATGAACTCACCAGAAGGCCATAACTTAACCGAGCCTTTAATATGATCTTTTACATAGCCAAACTAGATTGAGCCTCCAAATGACCCTAGCCAAGGCCAAACATAACCTAGCATTCCAAGATGATTTCCCCTAAAACCAAACCAGAAGGCCATAAATGACCAAGCCAATTGCCAGACCTGACCAAAGACTATTGTATAAATTTCTTTAGGGACAAGCCCAACAAATTAACCTTTCCCAAAACTTGACCTAGCTTTTTGACCTAATCATCTCCAAGGACTTGACCCTTCTTGTAACAACCCACACCCACCCTAGGAATTTTTGTGATGAATTGCTTGATTTAGAACTATTAAGGTTAAGTGTGTGCTTGTGTGAAAATTTGTGATCTAAGTGATTGATGAGTATGTGGCATATTAGATTAATTTTAATATGCATAAAATGAGTTGCTATTGTGAAATAAATAATTTACATGAAGTGCATTTGCATAAAAGAATTTGTTATAAATAAAATGAATTTTCATGCATAAGACAATTTTTAAGCATAAAATAATTTTATGAGTATTTTTAAAATATTTTAAAATAAATATTTTTGGGGGAAATGTTACAGAAATAATAAGAAAAATATTATTTTTATTTTTATTTTTATTTAACCAAAAATTTAAGTAAAATCCCAAATATCCAAAAGCCCATTACACAAAAATCCTCCTAACATAGTTCATTAAGAGTATTAGTGAAAATTTCACCCAAACCCTAATATATAATCTAAATTTCAGCCAAACCAAGGTTCCAGTAGCCATTCTCTTATTCTTTTTGTATCTTGGCAAAAAATTCTCTCAAAATAGTTCTCTCTACCAAAATTAAGAAAACACCTTTCCGTTTCGCGATTTCTTGACCGTAATCGTAAGTTTTTCTTTTCTTTTGATTTCTAAACTGATTTCTATGAAATAAATTATGGGAAAATTATTTTGAACTAGTTGGTTACTGGTTTTTATAAATTTAATTCTGTTTGGGTGAGTTTTGGGAGAGAAAATCTATTTTCTACCGAAAACACGATTCTTTCTGCGAGATTTCTCCAAAGGTGAATTCTATAACTTAAAATCACAATTTTTATGCATAAACATCATAAAGGGGGGGGGGGGGGGGTTGATTTGTGTATGTTTGTATTCTAAACTGATTTTTGATTTATTTTGATGGAAAATATTGGATTAAATAATATTTCTTCATATTTCTGTGATGACCGGAAAGTTTCAAAAAACAAAGGAGTTCAAGGTTTTCGTGTTAGAACTTGGAAGTTAGAAAATTTTATTCTTGAATGGAAATATGGCTACTGATTTGTATGAATGAGTGCTCTAATATGATATTTATTTTGTTTAGATGAAAAATAATGATCTGAACCTTGTGTTTGTTTATCACTGAAATGAACGAAATGCGCGGAAAGTGCGAAAACTCATGATTTTTCACTTAAGCCTTTACACATGGAAATTTTTTGTATAAACCCTATCTATGGCTGCCAAATCATGTAGGGATGTGATCTAAATTGATATTTTCTATGATTGAATGAAAAATAATAGTTTAAACAACTTTTTTACATATTTTTGAAATGACCGAAAAATACCAAAAATAAGAAAACTCATGGTTTTGTGCTCTATAATTCAAAAGTTAAATTTTTATGTATAAATAATACCAAGAGTGGCCGATTCTTATGAATTTAAATTCTAAGATGATTTTTGTTGCATTTACATGGAAAATCTTGATTCAAACCATATTTTTACATATTTCTGAAATAGACGGAAAGTGTGAAAAGAAGAAGAATTTAGTCTCTACCTTGGTAATACATTCGGCCTATACAAACATTTTTGTACCAATGTTTATAATTTTTATGTATGTGTTTTGATGATTATTGACATGTATGTATGTATAATAAATGATAAAATTGCATGTTAGTTGAAGGTATGATCCTAGAGAAGCTTAAATGCATTATGGTATACTTAAGGTATCTTAACATTATATTGTGTTTAGAATGCAAATATGGTTAAGAAATATGGAACTAGATGTTATGATGACTTGATGATGAACATTTGGTTATGAGTTGATGAGGTGAAAGGGATCATAAGAGTTAATCATGACGCTTGAAAGGTAAATTGTTAAGATGACATATGTGGAAGTGTAAAGTGAATTAAGATAGTTGTTAAGGTGAATTGATATTGGGGTAATAATATTGTAATGACCTTAAAAAGGTAATAATGTGATTGTAATGTGATATCAAGAGAGCCTATAAGGCCTAAGTATGTAAGACTTTCAAAGTCAATGTGTTATATGCAAGTGACGAGTACACCTACGTGTGGACTCTAAGTGTATATGTATGCTATATGTGCATGGGGTAGTTATAGGATAGGAGCATCATGAGTAAATAAATACTAAGTATTAAATCAAATATTATGTTAGAGATTGAGGAGCTTTAGAAGTGCAAAGGGACTATGTATACTAGGAGCGAAGGAGCCCCAAGGTGAGGAAACATCATATCCATTCTTCAAGTGTGGGCAAATGCCACATTCATGTTATAAGTGTGAACAACATTATGTTGTGTTATAAGAATGTGATATATTGTTATGTGAGCCCTTCTGATCATTGAAACCTAAGTTCTTTCTATTCTAAATATTATTATATGATTTCTTTGTCAAGCTTGGGTTGCCAAGGGACATTTGGTCCAAAACTATTTTGTTTATCCCAATGAGGATTTCTTGTTATTAACACCTTAACCTATATTCTTTCTGGAACTACACTATTATTGCATCTTTTGCTTGAAAGCTAAGACATTATTATTATTGGAATACATGTTATTGTTGCCTTATGTGACATTGTTAATTGTGATTACCATTAGCTCTAGCTATGGTACCTTTTACCCTTTATACAGAATCCTCGTGCCGATGCAGGTAATCATCAGAACCTGTGTACATAGTCTTAACCCGATGGATAGGGGTAGTGTATCCACCTTAACTAGAAGGGGCGATTCTAGCCATGGAGCCTGATCAGCTTCATGCCTTATAAGTGATAGGAGTTGGAATTTGGTATAAGGCCACCTCTCCTTAAGTGTTAGAGTGACAGAGCAATAGCCTTCACTTTTCATAAGTGATAAGTGTGATTTCTACAAACTTGCCAAATTGAACCCTTGCTAAATTGCAACCTGATTCATGAATTATAAGTCATGAACTAAGTGTATAAGCTATGTGTTTCCTTTTCCAAGGAATATGTGATAATGTATGTGCCTTTTCGTTTACTCATTGAGATCATCTATCTCACCCCTTTTTCCTTGTGTGGTTCCAGGTGAGCAAATGTGAGGAGGCAAGGTGATGGCTCAAGCATTCTACTTCGCTTGGGGAATTCCTTGTCCAAGTTATCAATAATACTATTTTATGAAGTCTTGTCATTGATGCTCTGGGAATGTTGATTGTTACTTATTGATATATATTATTTTCCTTAAGGATTTGATATGTAATGATTTATTTTAGACTTTCGCAATTTAAGGTATTCATCTAAATGTTTTAAACAAGTTATTGTAAGAAGTTTGGTAAGATCCTAGGCATGATTTGTTTATATGTAAGTGGGTTCTACAGGCGTGGGTGACCTTATGTCTCCCCATGTTCTAGGACCATCATATCTCTAAGGTTGGGATGTGATACTTCTGATCAAGCTTTCCAATTTACCCTCAAACCAAAAATTTTCCTAAGCTGAACTCATTTAAACCTAGCCCGATATCTCCCAGCCATATTTAGCTTAACCTCCCAAAGTGACTTCTTCCTAGACTAAACAACCAAAGACCAAATAACTAAGCTACCTTCCAAAGTGGGGGCATCTTTCTCCTAAAAGCTTAGCACTCTTCTACCAAATTAACCCTTCATAAGTTCAAGGTATCTAATCATTGCATAGTCAGATGCATTTCATAATTGAACAAGTTGTAAGTCAGACTTCTATCAAAATGGATTATCTTTTTGCTGATTACTACCAAATAGGGTCATCGTTATTCTTGCCAGACAATATTCATCTCTCAATCGATTCCTACTGAATAGGGTTGTCATCCTTCCTACCAGAAATGTCTCAAAACTGATCAGACATTAAGTTGGACTTTCCAAAACATACTAGAATCATTACTTTTACCATATTTCACCAGATCTTTTTAAATTCTCTAACATTAAGGCCAAACAGATAGTCTTAATTTAGATTTAACCAACATTAAGGCTGAACAGATAGCCTTAATTGAAATTTAGGCAATATTAAGGCTGAATGATAGCCTTGATTATGATTTCATCAAATCACATTAAGGCTGGATAGATAACCTTGATTTAAATTCTCCAACATTAAGGCCGGACAGATAGCCTTAATTTAAATTCTCCAACATTAAGGCTAAACAGATAGCCTTGATTGAGGTTTTCCCAGATCTTCTCTATTCTCCACTATTAAGGCCAGACAAATAGCCTTGATTTAAATTCTCTAACATTAAGGCTGGACAGATAGCCTTGATTGAGATTTTTTCCCAAAACATCTTTTTACCCTCCAACATTAAGGCCAAACAGATAGCTTTGATTGAGATTTTTTCCCAAAACATCTTTTTACCCTCTAACATTAAGGCTGAATAGATAGCCTTGATTGACTCTTCTTTATCTTCTAACATTACGGCCGGAAAGATAGCCTTAATTAAAGTTCACTAAGATCATTCTCGCATCCAATGTCAAGGTCGGAATGATAACTATTGACAAAACCTCTTTTTACCCATAAATGTCTTGTAATGATCACCTAGATGGTTCTTACCTCTGCCTTTTTATCAAAATTCTTTCAAAACTTTACCCATAAATGTTTAGTAATGATCACCTAAATATTCCTATGGTTTCTTTTTCCATCTATCCTTTACCTATAAAAACCAACCATGTCTTTCACCCAAATATGTCTTAATCCTGATTTAGACATCCTTTTGGTTCATTTTTTCTATCCCAAAGTTCACTATCATTAGAATTACCTTCTTAACAAGCCAATTCTGATGGGGGGGAGCTATGAACCCTTAAATTTGCATCCCTAGACAACTAGCACTCGATTATGAATCCATAGAATCAAATCGGGCTTAAATCAAAGCTGAAACGGATGAGAACAGAGTTAAAAATGGCTGGCGATCTCACAAGGACTGCATAGGGATTGTGATCGCACAAAGCCTGTGTGAAACCTCACAGACCCTTTGTGGAACAACAGAGGTTCTATACAAAAGTACACTGGTCCTGTGTAGTTGCCCTATGTTCCATTTAGTTTGAAGTCACCTTGTGCAGTTCCCAAAGTGTCCTATGCAGTTTCATGCTTTGGGAAGCGAATCCCACATTGAAAATTCATCATTTTCACTCTTAACTTTCTCCCTATAAAAGCACTACCTTCCTACCACATTTTCACACTCAGAATTGCTTAATCAAATTAATTGATTTCAAAGCAATAATCCCTCTTAGCCTCTTGGTTTGCTTGATTAGCTTTTGCATTAAGCGAACCATCTGCATAAGTTTGGTTTGAAAGGAATAAACTTTTTGGTTTAAATTTTTATTTGGGTGGTTGTTTCAAGGTAGCGCTCCTCAAATCAGTCCGAGGAGATTATGGGAATATGCCATCTAAGTCACCATTCAAAGGTTGTCATTCTACCGAGCTGAGAAGGTGGAATTATGATCTGGTCGTCTGCTTCATCCGCCCTACGTCCCCAAGCTCTATCCTCGTAAGATATTTATTTTCTTCTTTTGTTATTTTATTTTGTTTTACTTTTGTTAGGATTGTTTAGTTTATTCTTTTCGTTTATTGTTTCTTTGCTTGGTATGTTTTATCATTTTCTTTCATTATTTTGAGGCATGTTGATTAGAATCTGATTTAGTCAACTAGGTCAACAATTTGAATTGATGCATCGACTTGTTAATTAAAACCTGACCTAATCAACAATGTGGTAATCAATAATTCTGCTTGTTTAATCAATCAACTCACATTTCAATCAATGAACTGAAACATGATAAAATGGCTAGGCTAAACTAACCCCTTCGCAAGGAGGGTGAACTACATGAATTTTGATTCCCATTCAAAAGGATACGTAGTCTTGCTTGTTTAAAGCATCAAATCCAATTTAAATAAATAATAACATTTCTCTTGTATGTTACTTTATGAATTAGTTCTTTTCTTTGTGATATTTACTTCTAGTTTCTTTTCTTTATTATAATATTGATTTTGTCTTTCTTTTGCAATATTTTTCTTTAGTAATTGCTTTAGAATAATTTAGGGGAATGTGTAACTTTCCTAAACCTCTAAGGGCTAGAGGAAGTATCCCCTATTCTAGTTTTGAATTGTAAAAGTTAATTATTTTTACTTTATTGCTTTACTTTTATCGTTTTGAATCAATGTTTATTTATTTGTTTATTCATGCATTATATAATTGTTCATGTATTGTGTAAATTGTTCATGAAATTCATTTTAAGCCATTTTGTATTAAATTTGCCAAACTAATCATTTTTCTAAATAAACTAAAAACCTAGTCTTCAAATCCTCATTGATTTTGAGACTAGTGATCTTTTCCTTTAGGATATTAATTAGAGTCAATTTAGGTTTTTCCCTTAATCTTTTCCCAAATAAATAAAATTAAGATGGCAACTCTTTTAAAAAATCAACCAATCTGAACTTGAGGGTTCCATCGTGAGTTCAAATCCAAATGAGCATTTTGTTCCCACTTAGTAGATCGGACCAGTGCTCGGGCGAGGCCTCACACTTTTGCATCAATGGAATCATCCATTATAGGCATCTACATAAATCATACATGGCATAGAAGTTAAACAAATGGTCTATGAATCCTGAAACATGCATATTTATATATGTGCAAACATATAAGCATATGCAATTATCCACAAGCATGCATAATCATGCCTAAGCTAAGGTAATAGCCTCTCCAAAGCTGACCAATACCTCCTCAAAGCTTATTAACACTTCCTAAAGCTGACTAATGCCTCTTTAAAGCTAAATGATACCATTCTAGATATAACCAACACAAGCTTGACTTCTAGAGTCCCTTTAATCCTAGTAAAGTCTCTTCAAGCATTCCAAAATGCTTAAGTTTCCTTAATGCAACCAAAATCTTTTTAGAATCTGTCGAGCCAACTCACTATAGGTCAAGGTTCTCCTCCTACCAAAATCTTTTCAGAATCTGTTAAGTCGACTTGCCAAAGGTTAAGACTCTTCTCTTACAAAAATCTTTTCAGAATCTATCAAGCCAACTCACCATAGGCCAAGGCTCTCCTCCTACTAAAATCCTATCAAAATCTATCAGGCTGACTTGTCATAAGCTGAGGCTCTTCTCTTAGAAAAATTATGTTAGAATCTATCAAGCTGACTTGCCATAAGCAGAGGCTCTCCTCTTACCAAAATCTAGTCAAAATCTCTCGAGCTAACTCACTATAGGCCGGGGCTCTCCTCCTACCAAAATCTTTTTATAATCTATTGAGCTGACTCTTCTTAGACTAAGACTCTCCTTCTGCCAAAATCTATTTAGAATCTATTCAGTTGACTCGCCATAGGCTAAAGCTCTCCTTTTATCAAATTCTTGTCAGAATCTCTCAAGCCAACTCACCATAAGCCAAGGCTCTCCTACCAAAATCTTTTTAGAATCTCTCGAGCTGACTCGCTATAGGCTAAGGCTCTCCCTTTACCAAAGTCTTGTTAGAATCTCTCAAGCCAACTCATAATAGGTTGAGGCTCTCCTTTCACTAAATTATCTTGTCCAAAATCCTCTTCCACCCATAAATGTCTAAAAAATGATCACCTAAACATCTCTATGGTTCCTTTTTACACCTTTTCTATCCATAAGTGTTTAGAAATGGTTACCTAGACATCCATGTGGTTCTTTTTTCAATCTCTTTTATCCAAATCCATTAATTCCACTAATAAGTGTTTAGAAATGATCATCTAGACATCTATGTGGTTCCACTTTCACCTTTTTCATCAAATCTGTCAATTCACCCAAAAATATTGAGCCAACAGTCTAAATATCCCTGTAGTCCCTTTTCTCACTTCCATTGATTAGCCACATTTTCATCCATGAATGTTTAAGAGTGATTTCTTAAACATCCATATGGTTCTTTTTACCATCTTCCCTTTTAATCATTTCTCTCATCCAAACATGTCTAAATACTAACCTATATGTCCCTTTGGTTCCTTATATCATCCTAACTCCTAGGTTCACAATCATTAGAATAGCCTTAGAGATAAGATAATTCTAATGAAGGAGCTGCTGTGAACCCTTAACTTTACATCTATTGATCTAGCTGTACCTTGACACCTGCTAGGTTTAATACACTATGCAGAGTTGTTACGGTGATCCTGTTAGCCAACTAATGGGAGTAAGTGAAGGGGACAGTGCCTTTGAAAGAAAAATTTAGCCTTTAAATGCTTACTATTTGGACACTTAATTTTTCAACATAAACCAATAGCCAATCTCTAAAAAAAAAAAAAAAAAAAAGCCTGCGCTAGTTTTGGGCAATATGCATTGCATGCTATCAATCTTTGTATGCCACCAGCTCCAGCGACATGGCACTAGTGTTGTTGGTGACACTAGCACATCTCCAGTGCCTCCCTTCCCTTCATTTTTTCCTTTTTTGCCCTGTAACAACCCACATCTACCCTAAGAGTTTTAGTGACAAATTGTTTATAGTTAGGGTTATTGTCACAAACTGTATGAATTTATAAGAATTCATGTGTGATGTGATTTATGGGTATGTGGCATGTTAAATTAATTTTAATATGCTTAATATGAATTATTATTGTGAAATAAATGGTTTAAATAAAATGCATTAGCATGAAATAATTTATTTTTCATAAAATGACTTTTTATGTAGAAAGACGATTTTTAAGCATAAAATAATTTTAAATAAATATTTTGGGAAAAATTTTAATGAAAATAATAAGAAAAATATTTTTATTTTAATTATTTATAATCAGCCCCTAATTTAAATAAAAAGCCCAAATACCCAAAAGCCCACTATACCAAAACACTCATAACCTAGCTCATTAAGGGTAATATTGGAAATTTCATCCAAAACCCTAATTATTAACCTAAATTTTGGCCAGCCCTTCATTCTAGTAGCCACCATTCTATTATGTCATTATTTTTGTAGAAAAATTCTCTCAAAATATTTCTCTCTACCGAAATTCATAAAAATCCTTTCAAACTTGCGATTTCTCGACTGTTTCGTAAGTTTTTATTTTCCTTTCAATTTGCTATTTGATTTTTTATGAAACTGATCTTGGAAAAATTATTTTGAACTAAATATTCACTGATTTTTACTGATAAAATTCAGGCGAGGTGAATCCTTGAGAGAAAAATCAATTTTTCTAATGAAAGCACCAACCTCTCTACGTGATTCTCCAAAGGTGAATCCTGTAACTCAAAATTAAATTTTTTATAGATAAACCACACCAAGGGAGGGCGATTTCTATATCATTGATTTCTAAACTAAGTTTTGATGTGTTTTGGTGAAAAATATTGGATTAAATTATATTTTTGCATATTACTGTAATGACCAAAAAGTTTCAAAAAACAAAGGAATTCAAGGTTTTTGTACTGGAATTTAGAAGATGGGAAATTCTATGATTTTTAGTACATATGGCTGCTAATTTGTATATGAATGGATTCTAAAATGATATTTGTTTTATTTGGATGAGAAATAACAATTTAAATCATGTGTTTGCATATCACTGTAATGAACGAAAAGCGTGGAAAGCGCGAAAATTCATGATTTTCACCCTAAACCTTGAAACTTAGAATTTTCATGCATAATTATGACTAATGGCTGATAATTCAAGCACAAGCATGTTCCAAACTAATATTTACTATGATTGAATGAAAAATAATGGTTTAAAACATCTATTTATATATTACTGTAATGACCGGAAGATACTATAAACAATAAAACTCATGGTTTTGCATCCTAAAACCCAAAATTTGAATTTTCATGTATGAAACATACCTATTGGTGCTAATTTATGTAGATTAATGTTCTAAAATGATTTTTGTTGTGTTTACATGAGAAATATTGATTCAAACCATATTTTTACATATTACTGTAATAGACAAAAAGTGCAAAAAGTGAGAAAAATTCAGTTTTGCCTTTAATAGAGTATTCGACCTACCAAGGGATTTTTATCCCAATGTCTATAATTTTTATGTGATGTATTTCAATGATTATTGACATGTATGTATGTATGATAAATGGTTAAATTGCATGTTAGTTGAAGGGAAGACACTAGAAAAGCCTAGAGGCACTTTGGTATACTTAAGGTATCTTAACCATATATTGTGATTAGAATGTGAATGTGATTGGGAAATATGGAAATAGATGTTATGATGACTTGATAATGAATTAATGGTCTTGAATTGATGAAGTGATTGATTGAATGAATGGATCATAAGGGTTAAGCATGACACTTGAGAGGCTATTGATAAATTGACATATATGGAAGTGTTAAGTGTACTAAGTTGATTGTTAAAGTGAATTGATATTAAGATAATGATATTGTGTTGACCTTAAAATGGTATTGACATGAATTATGATGTGTTTTCATATGGGCCTATAAAAGCTAAGTGTACGAGACTTTTAAAGTCAACATATTATGTGCAAGTAATGGGTGCACTTCTATATGCAGCTCTAAGTATATGTGAATATTATATGTGCATGGGGTAGTTATGGGATAGGATAGCAAGACGATTAAATAAACACAGAGTATTGAATTAAATATTATTTTAGAGCTTGACGAGCCTTAGAGGATCAAAAGGGCTACATGTACTAGGAGTGAAGGAACTACAAGGTGAGTAAACACTATGTTTATGTTACAAGTGTGAGCAAACCTTATATTCATGCTATAAGTGTGAGTAAACTTTGTATTCATGCTACAAGCATGAGTGACAATATGTTTTGTTACAAATATGTGATATCATATTATGTAAGCCTTTGAAATTCTTGAAACCCAAGTCCTTTCCATTCTAAAATGAAATTCTATATTTTCCTTGTTAAGCTTGGGTTGCCAAATGACAATTGGTCTAAACCATTTTTGTTTATCCAATGATAATTCCTTTGTGATTATTGTCCTAACTTATATTCTTTCTGGAACTACACTATTCTTATATCTTTTATTCAAAATGATAAACTGCTATTGCTATTAGGATACATGTTATTATTGGCTTAAATGTTATTGTTATATGTGATTACCATTAGCTCTTGCTATGGTACCTTTAACCCTTTTTATGCAGAAATCCTCATACCGATGCGAGTAATCATTGGCTATGTGCTCCTCATACCGATGTGAGTAATCATTGGCTATGTGTTCGAGTAATTATAGCAATAGCCTTCACTCTATGTGTTATGTGTTTGAGTGATTATGGCAATAGCCTTCACTCTATGTGTTTGAGTGATTATGGCAGTAGCCTTCACTCTATGTGTTATGTGTTATGAGTGTGATTTTTGTGAACCTTTCTAAAATTACAAACTATGAATCATGAACTACAAGTTATGAGCTATGAGCCCTTTCAAAGGGATATGTGTTATTGTATAAGCCCTATTGTTTACTCATTGAGATCATCTATCTCACCCCTTTTTCCTTGTATGACTCCAGGTGAGCAAATGTGAGGAGGCAAGGTGATGGCTCAAGCATTCTACTTTGCTTGGGGATTCCTTGTCCAAGATAATCAGTTTAATATGTTATGAGGAGTTATCCTTAGATGCTCCAGGAATATTTATTTTTGGATGTTTATTTTGAAATGTTATCTTTTGAGGTTTTAATTGGATTCTAAATATTATTTCTCTATGGATTATATTTAAATTATATTTTAACTATGCTTCCACAACTTAAGGTTTTCAAAGGTATAAAAAAAATAAAGGATTTATTTAAGTTAGTGAAAGAGGTTTTAGTACGATCCTAGGTAGTATTTGTATAAGTATAAGTATAAGTGGGTTCTACGGGCATGGGAGACCTTATGTCTCCCTATGTTCTAGGATCATTATATCTCTAATGTTGGGATGTGACAAAGGTGGTATCTGAGCTAGGTTTTAAGAGTCTAGTTTAGACTTGTCGATTTATTGGGATGGTTAATTAAGTATAATCCTGGTGCATAGGAATTTTCCTGTCATGTCACTTGTAGTCTGTCGCTAGTATAGTTTTGTGAAATCCTAGTAAGCTATAGTACTCTTTATTATTGTTTATTTGTGTGCCTTACGATTCTCTTATTAGATGACCAAGAAGATCACCCCTACTAGAGGACCTCGACTTAGAGCACCATGTGTGGCCTGCAAGAAGACATAAAGAGAGATGTTCGAGAAGGTTGTGCTTGTGATCCACCTCAAGAAAAAGAAAACTCCTACGATGCAAATAACATTATTTGATTGCTTAGCGACTTGTTGTGGATTGATTATTTTTTGCCATGACATGATTGACTTATATATGATAGGCGAATTCATGATGCTATAAGTTATATGTTATATGATTATGATACATGATACATGCTATATGCTATGTGACATATGCTATGTGATAAGTGATATGTGACATGTGTCTTATGATGTGATATTATATGATAGGTGCTCATGTTAAAGACATGCTAAGTGTGATAATTAAATGGTAGGGTTAAGTGGATTAGAAGGAGAAGTTGACTAAGTTTTGATCCAACTGAGATTAATGATTGATAGGTATAATGTTATGAGGTATGAAATGCTTACATGTTACAATGATTTGATATATGAATTATATGGAGTTATTAAATGATAATTGTGATTGATGTCATAGGAAGAGAAATGATAGTTAGTAATGATCAGTAGGAAAACAAAACAAATACGGTACATTATATATACATAAATATATGGTATAAAGTAAGTGAAGTATATTAAGGAATTTATGGCTTAGATGCTATCTTATGGACTATAACAATTAGAAAGCGAGGGATTTCTCTATCACTTATGTAAATATCAAGTATAGTTAGAGGAAGAATATTTATCTAGTGTGATTTGAAGGAAGAAGGTATCATTGCCATTCAAATTTTTAGTGCATGATGCTTGATTGATTCTGGTGCTATGCATTTGTTTATGTTTTGCTAAGAGTCTCGGTAGAGATAAGGAATTAATTAATGAACCCTGAGTAGTGTTAACTTCTTTGGGAGAAATGATGGAAGTAAGGTATTTTCTAAGGATTATGAGGTAGACATTGTTATACATAAACTTCCTATGGAGTTATTGGAACTTGATGTCCTAGAATTCAATGTGATCTTAGGAATGGATTGGCTATATGAGTATGGAGCTTGTACTGACTGTAGAAGAAAGCAATTAAAATTTTGAACTAAGGATGGGAGATATTGGTGTATTAAGGAAATACCTATGATTAAGGTCTACTAGCATAACCATGGAATGGATGAGTATACTTAAGAAGTCAAGGAAGGGATATGGCAGGAGCATCCTAGTTTTTTCGAAAACATATGAGTAAGTACTAAAATTTGAGGATGAAGTTCTTTTAAGAGGGGGAGACATAAATAAGTATATAGTATTCTCAGGCTTGCAATGATGATAAAAGGATAAGTATGATGCTATATAGTCTTGAAAATTTAATAGTTTTGAATATACCTAAAAGGGATTTGAGTCCTCTGGATGATAAGGTTTTAAGGCATTAGATACAACAATGTTCAATTGAGGTTACTAGAAAAATTGATAGTGATCTTTAGTATGGAAAGAATTTTTATTGAGATAACCTAGAATGGTATAGATTTGGAAAGATATAAGAGTTACATAGGGATTTCATTAAATAACAATGGTATTAGAAGGTTTATTATTTTAATATGGATAACTTAAATGAGTAGGAATGTGAAGTATAGCAAGATGTAAGTGGAAAACCTAAAGTGAATGATATTATGAGCTAAAGGTATAAAAATTATGAGGCATTAGGTAATTAAGCCATGAGAATGATGTATATATTATACAAAAAGAGAGTAAATCTGAAATAGTTATAAGAAGTTTATTTGGGATTGTAAATTAATAGAATGCAAGTTTGTTTGGGATATGATATATAATGTGAGAAATAATGAATGGAAGTGGTGATTAAGGTATTAGTATAGATTTTAATATTAATAGATATATAAGAAAAAGAAATGCTTGGGATTATATTTGATTGAAGGTGAAATTAAAGGTACTATTACTTTTGTTAAGGTTAAGGGATACAAAATTATTAAGAATTAGTTCTTAGATTTGTTTGAATAAGAGATTAACATAATTGTAGCTTAAGTTAGAGCTTTATCAGTGTGATTTTGATAGATTGTGAATATGTGCCTTACTGTATTCGATATGTCAATTGTAGTTAGATATTGTGCTTGAGTGGCATAGCAGAAGCATGGCAGAGAAGCTAAGCAGTGTGTTATGCTATTAGATTTGAAAATTCAAGGATAAATTTCTTTCAAGGGGGGAGAATGTAACAACCCACATCTACCCTATGAGTTTTAGTGACAAATTGTTTGGATTTAGGGTTATTGTCACAAACTGTATGACTTTATGAAAATTCATGTGTGATGTGATTTATGGGTATGTGGCATGTTAAATTAATTTAAATATGCCTAATATGAATTATTATTGTGAAATAAATGGTTTAAATAAAATACATTAACATGAAATAATTTATTTTTTGTAAAATGAATTTTTATGTAAAAAAACGATTTTTAAGCATAAAATTATTTTATGAGTATTTTAAAAATATTTTTAAATAAATATTTTGGGGAAAATTTTAATGAAAATAATAAGAAAAATATTTTTATTTTAATTACTTATAATCAGCCCCTAATTTAAATAAAAAGCCCAAATACCTAAAAGCCTACTACACCAAAGCACTCCTAACCTAGCTTATTAAGGGTAATCTTGGAAATTTCATCCAAAACTCTAATATTTAATCTAAATTTTGGCCAGCCCTTCATTTTAGTAGCCACCATTATGTTATTTAATTATTTTGGCAGAAAAATTCTCTCAAAATATTTCTCTTTATGAAATTCATAAAAATCCTTTCAAACATGCGATTTCGCAACCGTTTTGTAAGTTTTTATTTTCCTTTCAATTTGCTATTTTATTTTTTATGAAACTAATCTTGGAAAAATTATTTTGAACTAATATTTACTAATTTTTACTAGTAAAATTCAGGCTAGGTGATTCCTTGAGAGAAAAATCAATTTTTCTACTGAAAGCACCAACCTCTCTGCGCGATTTCTCTAAAGGTGAATCCTGTAACTCAAAATTGAAATATTTATGCATAAACCATACCAAGGGGGGCGATTTCTATATCATTGATTTTTAAACTGATTTTTGATGTGTTTTAATGAAAAATATTGGATAAAATTATATTTTTGCATGTTACTATAATGACCGAAAAGTTTCAGAAAACAAATGAATTCAAGGTTTTTATACTGGAACTTAGAAGTTGGAAAATTCTATGATTTTTTTGTACATGTGGATGCCAATTTGTGTATTGATGGATTCTAAACTAATATTTGTTTTGTTTGGAAGAGAAATAATAATTTAAATTATGTGTTTACATATCGCTGTAATGAACAGAAAGTGCGAAAACTCATAATTTTCACCCTAAACCTTGAAACTTGGAATTTTCATGCATAATTATGATCAATGGCTGCCGATTCATACATGAGGATATTCCAAACTAATATTTGCTATGATTGAATGAAAAATAATGTTTTAAACACCAGTTTACCTATTACTGAAGATAACAAAAACAAGAAAACTCATGGTTTTGCATCCTAAAACCCAAAATTTGAATTTTCATGTATGAAACATACCAATTGCTGTTGATTCATGTAGATTAATGTTCTAAAATGATTTTTGTTGTATTTATATAAGAAATCTTGATTCGAATAATATTTTTACATATTACTGTAATAGACGGAAAGTGCAAAAAGTGAGAAAAATTCAGTTTCCCTTTAATGGAGCATTTGGCCTACCAAGGAATTTTTATCCCAATTTCTATAATTTTTATGTGATGTGTTTCAATGATTATTGACAAGTATGTATGTATGATAAATGGTTAAATTGCATGTTGGTTGAAGGGGAGACACTAGACAAGCCTAAAGGCACTTTGGTATACCTAAGGTATACTTAATGTATTTTAACCTTATATTGTGATTAGAATGTGAATGTGATTGGAAAATATGGAAATAGATGTTATGATGACTTGATAATGAGTTAATGGTCTTGAATTGATGAAGTGGTTCATTGAATGAATGGATCATAAGGGTTAAGCATGACACTTGAGAGGCTATTGTAAATTGATATATATGAAAGTGTTAGGTGTACTAAGTTGATTGTTAAAGCGAATTAATATTAATATAATGATATTTTGTTGACCTTAGAAAGGTATTGACATGAATTATGATGTGTTTTCATATGGACCTATAAAGGCTAAGCGTACGAGACTTTTAAAGTCAACATATTATGTGCAAGTAATGGGTGCACTTTAATGTGCGACTCTAAGTGCATGTGAATGTTATGTGCATGGGGTAGTTATAGGATAGGATAGCATGATGATTAAATAAATACTAAGTATTGAATTAAATATTATGTTAGAGCTTGAGGAGCTTTAGAGGTTCAAAAGGGCTACGTGTACTTAGAGCGAAAGAACCACAAGGTGAGTTAACACATGTTCATGTTACAAGTATTAGTAAACCTTATATTCATGCTACAAGTGTGAGTAAACACTATATTCATGCTACAAGCATGAGTAACAATATGTTTTATTACAAATATGGGATATTATGTTATGTGAGCCTTTGACATTCTTGAAACCCAAGTCCTTTCCATTCTAAAATGAAATTCTATGATTTCCTTGTTAAGCTTGGGTTGCCAAAGGACAATTGGTCCAAACAATTTTTATTTATCTAATGATAATTCCTTTATGATTATTGCCCTAACTTATATTCCTTTTGGAACTACACTATTGTTGTATCTTTTATTCAAAATGATAAATTGCTATTGCTATTGGGATACATGTTATTGTTGGCTTAAATGTTATTATTATATGTGATTATGATTAGCTCTTGCTATGGTACCTTTAACCCTTTTTATGCAGAAATCCTCGTACCGATGTGAGTAATCGTCAGCTATGTGCTCCTCATATTGATGTGAGTAATCATTGGCTATGTGTTCAAGTGATTATGGCAATAGCCTTTACTCTATATGTTATGTGTTTGGGTGATTATAGCGATAGCCTTCACTCTATGTGTTTGAGTGCTTATGACAGTAGCTTCACTCTATGTGTTATATGTTATAAGTGTGATTTCTATGAGCCTTTCTAAAATTACAAACTATGAATCATGAACTATAAGTTATGAGCTATGAGTCTTTTATATGGGATCTGTATTATTGTATAAGCCCTATTGTTTACTCATTGAGATCATCTATCTCACCCCTTCTTCCTTGTGTGGTTCGAGGTAAGAAAATGTGAGGAGGCAAGGTGATGGCTCAAGCATTCTACTTCGCTTAGGAATTCCTTATCCAAGGTAATTAGTTTAATATGTTATGAAGAGTTATCCTTAAATGCTCTGAGAATATTTATTTTTGGATGTTTATTTTGAAATGTTATCTTTTGAGGTTTTAATTGGATTCTAAATATTATTTCCTTATGGATTATGTTTAAAGTATATTTTGACTATGCTTCCATAACTTAAAGTTTTCAAGGGTATAAAAAAAATAAAGGGTTTATTTAAGTTAGTGAAAGAGGTTTTAGTATGATCCTAGGCAATATTTGTATAAGTATAAGTGAGTTATACGGGCGTGGGTGATCTTACGTCTCTCCATGTTCTAGGATCATCATATCTCTAAAGTTGGGATGTGACATGCCTCTCTAACCTAATTTTTTAGTATTTATAGCCTTATCCTTTTGGTCTTCTCACTTTTCCACTTTCTAAACTATCACATCCTAACTTTGGAGACATGATAGTCCCAGAACATGGGGAGACATAAGGTCACCCACTTCTGTATAACCCACTTATAGTTATACAAATACTGCCTAAGATCATACCAAAAACCTCTTACATTAACTTAAATAAACCCTTTTTTTTTTTTTTAAAAACCTTAAGTTGCGGAAGCATAATTAAAATATACTTTAAACATAATCCATAAGGAAATAATATTTAGAATTCAATTAAAACCTCGAAGGATAACATTTCAAAATAAACATCCAAAAATGAATATTCCCAGAGCGTCTAAGGATAACTCTTCATGACATATTAAACTAATTTTCTTGGACAAGGAATTCCCCAAGCGAAGTAGGATGCTTGAATCATCACCTTGCCTCCTCATAATGCTCACTTGGAATAACACAAGGAAAAAGGATGAGATAGATGATCTCAATGAGTAAACAATAGGGATTGTACAATAACACATATCCCTTAGAAAGGGCTAATAGTCATAACTTATAGTTCATGATTCATAGTTTGCAATTTAGAAAGGTTTGCATAAATCACACTTATAACACATAGAGTGAAGGCTACTGCCATAATCACTTGAACACATAGAGTGAAGGCTGTTGCCATAATCACTCAAACACATAACACATAGAGTGAAAGCTATTGCCATAATCACTCGAACACATAGCTGATAATTACTCGAATCAGTACAAGGACCACATAGCCAATGATTACTCACATCGGTATGAGGATTTCTGCATAAAAAAAAGGGTTAAAGGTACCATAGCAAGGGCTTATGGTAATCATATATAATAATAACATTCAAGCCATCAATAACATGTATCCCAACAGCAATAGCAGTTTATTGTTTTGAACAAAAGATATAAGAATAATGTAGTTCTAGAAAGAATATAAGTTAGGGTGATAATCATGAGAAATTCTCATTGGATAAACAAAATAGTTTTGGACTAAATGTCCTTTAGCAACCTAAGTTTTACAAAGAAATCACTTAATTAAATTTTTGGATAAAAGGAACTTGGGTTTCAAAGATCCCAAAGGCTTACATAACAATATATCACATTCTTATAACACAACATAATGTTGTTCACACTTATAACATGAACTTGGCGTTTACTCACACTTGTGGAATGAATACGATGTTTACTCACCTTAGGGTTCCTTTGCTCCTAGTATATGTAGTCCCTTTGCACTTTTAAAGCTCCTCAAACTCTAACATAATATTTAGTTTAATACTTAGTATTTATTTACTCATGATGCTCCTATCCCATAACTACCCCATGCACAAATAGCATATACATTAGAGTCCACATATAGGTGTACTCATCACTTGCACATAACCCGTTGACTTTAAAAGTCTTGCATACTTAGGCCTTGTAGGCTCACATGAAAACACATTACAATCATGTCAATACCTTTCTAAGGTCATTACAATAATATTACCTTAATATCAATTCACTTTAACAATCATCTTAATACACTTTACACTTCCATACATGTTAACTTAATAATTAACCTTTCAAGTGTCATGCTTAACTCTTATGATCCTTTTTTTTCAATTGTCACTTCATCAACTCAAAACCATGTATTTATTATCAAGTCATCATAACATCTAGTTCAATATTTCCCAATCACATTTGCATTCTAATCACAATATAAGGTTAAGATATCTTAAGTATACCTTAAGTATACCAAAATGCTTTTAAGCTTATCTAGGATCATACCTTCAACTAACATGAAATTTTATCATTTATTATACATACATGCATGTCAATAATCATCAAAACACATTACATAACAATTATAAATATTGGGACAAAAATATTAAGGTAGGCCAAATACATCACCAAAACGAAAAATTAAATTCTCTTTCTTTTCGCTATTTCCGTCTATTTCAAAAATATGTAAAAACATGGTTTGGACTAAGATTTTTCATGTAAACACAACAAAAATCATTTTAAATTATTAATTCATGTGAATTGGCCACATTTAGTATTGTTGATACATAAAAATTCAACTTTTGGGTTATAGGGTACAAAACCATGAGTTTTCTTGTTTTCGGTATTTTTCGGTCATTTCAGAAATATGTAAACAGGTTGTCTCAACCATTATTTTTCATTCAAACTCAGAAAATATCACTTTAAAACATGTCCATGCATGATTTGACAGCCATAGATAGTATTTATATAAAAAAATTCCAAGTTTTAAGGCTTAGGTGAAAAATCATGAGTTTTCGCGCTTTCTGCACTTTTCATTCATTACAGTAATATATAGACACATGATTCAAATCATTATTTTTTATCTAAAAAAAATAAATATCATATTAGATTGCTTTCTCACACAAATCAGCAGCCACATATTAATTTAGTAATAGAATTTTCCAACTTCTAAGTTCTTGCACAAAAATCTTGAATTCCTTTATTCTTTGAAACTTTCCGGTCATCACAGAAATATGCAAAAATATTATTTAATCCAATATTTTTCATCCAAACAAATCAAAAATCAGTTTAGAAAACAATAATGCACAAATCGTTTTCCTCTAGTGATGTTTATGCATAAGAATTGTGATTTTAAGTTATAGAATTCACCTTTGGAGAAATCTTAAGGAAAGATTTGTGTTTTCAGTAGAAAATATATTTTCTCTCCCAAAAACTAACCCAAACAGAATTAAATATGTAAAAATCAGTCATCAACTAGTTCAAAATAATTTTTCCATAATTTATTTCATAGAAATCAGTTTAGAAATTGAAAGAGAAGAAAAAGTTATGGTTACGATTGAGAAATCACGAAATGGAAAGGTGTTTTCTTAATTTCGGTTGAGAGAAATATTTTGAGAGAATATTTCTGTCAAGATATAGAAAACTAAAGTGGTGGCTACTGGAAGACCTAGGCTGGCTGAATTTTACAATAAATATTAGGGTTTTGAGTGAAATTTCCAAGTTTACCCTTAATGAGCTAGGTTAGGAGTATTTTAGTATAGTGATCTTTTGGGTATTTGGGCTTTTTGTTTAAATTTTGGGCTGATTATAATTAAAAATGAAAAGAGTATTTTTTTCTTATTATTCCTGTACTATTTCCCCCAAAATATTTATTTTAAAAATTATTTTAAAGTATTCATAAAATTATTTTATGCTTAAAAATTGCCTTTATGCATGAAAATTTATTTTATGTAAAATAACTTATTTTATGCTAATGTACTTCATATAAATTATTTATTTCACAATAATAACTCATATTATGCATATTAAAATTAATTTAACATGCCACATACTCATCACTCACATAACACAAATATTCCCACAAAAGCATGCACTTAGTGTTAATAGTTCTAAGTCAAGTAGATTGGTCCTAAAAACTCCTAGGGTAGGTGTGGGTTATTACATAAACTACCCCTCACCCTATTTGCCAATAAATAGGACCTCCATTCCTCCATTCCTCTTTACCACTTGAATTTGAGTATATTGTCATTCTTAAATTCCTCTCTTCTTTTCCCTCCAACCACTCTCTAATTAATTAATTAATCTTTATAATTAATTAATTATCTCCCCCTAATGAAGTGTAACAAACCACATCCACCCTAGGAGTTTTCATGACCAATTTGCTTAACTTAGAACTATTAAGGCTAAGTGTCTACTTTTATGAGAATCTATGTGCTATGTGATTTATGAGTATGTGGTATGTTAAATTAATTTTAACGTGCCTAATATGAATTATTATTTGAAATAAATGATTTATATGAAGTGCATTACTATAAAATAATTTATTGTACATAAAATGAATTTTCATGCGAAAAGACGATTTTTAAGTATAAAATAATTTTGCATATTTTTAAAATAAATTTTAAATAAATATTTTGGAAGAAATTTTAATGAAAATAATAAGAAAAATATTTTATTTTAAATTATCTATAATCAGCCCCAAAATTAAATAAAAAGCCCAAATACCCAAAAGCCCACTACACCAAGACATTCCTAACCTAGCTCATTAAGGGTAATCTTGGAAATTGCCCAAAATCCTACATATATTAATGCAAAATTCAGCCAGCCCTAGTATTCCAGCAGCCACACTCTGTTATTTCAGTATTTTGATAGAAAAATTCTCTCAAAATAATTCTCTCAGCTAAAATTCTCAAAAACACTTTCAACTTTGCGATTTCTTGACTGTAATCATATGTTTTTCTTCTCTTTCAATTTCCTATATGATTTTTATGAAATAAATTATGAGAAAATTATTTTGAATTGAGTATTTACTGAATTTTACAGGTTTAATTTAGTTTGGGTGAATTCTTGAAAGAGAAATTAATTTCTCTATCGAAATCACCAACCTTTCTGGGGGATTTTTCTAAGTATGAATCCTATAACTCAAAATTAAAATTTTCATGCATAAACATTACCACGGGGCATGATTTTTACATGCTTTTGTTATAAACTGATTTTTGATGTTTATAGATAAAAAATATTGGATTAAATCATATTTTTGCATATTACTATAATGACTGAAAAATTTCATAAAATAAGGAAATTCAACGTTTTCGTCCTAGATCTTGAAAGTTGGAAAATTCTAGGAGTATATATGTATGTGGCAGCTAGATTGTGTGTTTATGAATTCTAAACTAATATTTGTTATGTTTGAAGGAAAATAATGATTTAAATCATGTGTTTATATATTACTATAATGATCAGAAAACACCGGAAACATAGAAAACTCATGATTTTCACTCTAAATCCTAAACTTGAAATTTTCTTGCATAAGACATGCCAATGGCTGCCGATTTGCTTATTGATGTTCATCATTGATATTTGTTGTGATTGGATGAAAAATAATGGTTTAAAACACATGTTTATATATTACTCTAATGACCGGAAAGTACCGAAAACAAGAAAGGTTTATGGTTTTCACCGTAACACCTAATTTTGGAAAATTTTCACGCATATGGATTTATATATGTGCCTATTCCTACATGTTTATATTCTAAAATTATTTTTGTTTTGATTACATGAAAAATTTTAGTTCAAACCATGTTTCTACATATTACTGCAATAGACAGAAAGTGCAAAAAGTAGGAAAATTCATATTTTCTCTTGAATGGAGTATTCAGCCATTGTTGGGATTTTTATCCCAACATCTATAATTTTTATGTAGTGTACCAATGTCTATAATTTTTATGTAGTGTATCTTAATTATTATTGACATGTATGAATGAATGATAAATGGTTAAATTGCATGTTGGTTGAAGGAATTACTTTAGACAAGGCTAGAGGCAATTTGGTATACTTAAGATATCTTAACCTTATGTTGTGATTAATATGTGAATGTGATTGGATAATATAGAAGTAGGTTGTATGATGACTTGATAATGAATTAATGATCTTGAATTGATGAAGAGATTAATTGAATGAATTGGTTAAAAGAGATAAGCATGGCACTTGAATAGTTATTTATTAAGCTGACATATATGGAAGTGTTAAGTGTACTAAGATGATTGTTAAAGTAAATTGATATTAAGATAATGATATTGTGTTGACCTTAGAAAGATATTAACATGAATTATAATGTGTTTTCATATGGGCCTATAAAGCCTAACTGTATAAGACTTTTAAAGTCAACATGTGATGTGCAAGTGATGAGTGCACTTCTATGTATAACTCTGAGTGTATATGAATGTTATATGTACATGGGTTAGTTATGGGAGAGGATAGCATCATGATTAAATAAATACTAAGTATTCAATTAAATATTATGTTAGAGCATAAGGAGCTTTAGAGGTTTAAAAGGGCTATGTGTACTAGGAGCGAATGAACTACAAGGTGAGTAAACACTGTGTTCATACTACAAGTGTGAGTAAACATTATACTATTGTTACAAGTACAAGCTATCATGATATGTGTACCTTGATATTCTTGAAAAAATGAAACTTTATTATTTCTTTGTTAAGCTTGGGTTGCCAAAGGACAATTGGTCCAAAACCATTTTTGATTATCCAATGATAATATCTTTATGATTACCGCCCTAACTTACATTCTTTCTAGAACTACACTATCATTATATCATTTTTCAAAAGTTAAATAGCTATTATTATTATGATACATGTTATTGTTGCCTTAAATGTTATTGTTATATGTGATTACCATTAGCTCTAGCTATGGTACCTTTAACCCTTTATGCAAAAACCCTTGTATCGATGCGAGTAATCATTGGCTATGTGATCCTCATACCGATGCAAGTAATCATTGGCTATGTGTTTGAGTGATTATGGCAATAGTTTTCACTCTATGTATTCGAGTGATTATGCAATAGCCTTCACTATATGTGTTCAAGTGATTATGGCAGCAGCCCTTACTTTATGTGTTATTTGTTATAAGTGTGATTTCTGCAAACCTTGTTAAATTGTAAACCTTGATTCATGGATTATAAAATATGAACTATGTGTTACAAGCTATGGGTTTCCTTTAAAAAAAAAATGAGATATGTGTTATCATATGTGCCATATTGTTTACTCATTGAGATCATCTATCTCACCCCTTTTTCTTTGTGTGGCTCCAGGTAAGTAGTATAAGGCGGCAAGGTAATGGCTCAAGCATTCTACTTTGCTTAGGGGAATACCTTGTCCATGATAATTAGTTTAATATATTATAAAGAGTCATCCTTAGACACTCCGAGAGTTATTATGTGAATTTTATTTTAGAATATCATGTTGGTGACATTATTTGATGTCTTATTATTATTTTTATATGGATTATATTAAATATATTTTTAGCTTCCGCAACTTAAGATTTTTCCTTTATAAAAGGTTTTATTAAGTTAATGTATGAGGTTTGGTACAATCCTAGGCAATTTTTGCATATGTATGTGTGGGTTCTATGGGCGTGAGTGACCTTATGTCTTCCCATATTCTAGGACCATCATGTCTTCAAAAATGGGATGTGAGACAAAGTTAATTAATCTTTTCAATTAACTAAAACTCTTTTCTTTTTAAATTAAAATTAATCACTCAATTAATTAATTAATTAATCAATCATCAAATTAATCTTTTTTTTTAAATCCACCCTTCATCCAAATTAATTAATTAATCTTAAAGATTAATTAATTAATCCATCCATCCATTTCATCACATTGATTAGTTAATTAATCATTTTAATTAATTAATTAATTAATCCCTCAATCAATCCAATCACCCAGTCCTGATAAAATAGAACTTTGGTTTGGTAAAATTCTTTGCCTGCCAAAAGCAAACGTATTAGCCTTTTCCTATACTCGCAAACCTAAATCAAATTAATATGCCCCTAAAATCCTCCACTTAATCATGGAATGAACTACATGGGATTTGATTCACATTCAATAGAGTACATAGGCACGTTTGTAATCTAAATCCAAACCTCAAATCTAAATCTCAATCAATCAACTTTCCCCTTTTATTTTTCAATTAGTTAGTGTATTCAGTTGATTTAATTTTTTTGGAATTAAGAATGATTTTGTGGTTCCCCTATAATCCATAAGCACTAGAGGAAACATGCTCCTTAGCTTGTGAATGTTTATTTCTTAAATTTCCTCATGTATTTCATAACTATGACATGCTCATCCATTTTAATTATTATCTTATAATCACAATTTATGAAACCAATTTTTAAGTCAAATTAAGCTTAAGAGCCAAATTTAGATTATTTAACCAAAAACTTAGTCCTCGAGCTTAACTTGGTTTAAAGACTAATGATTTTTTTCCTTTGGTAAATTACTTGCAAAATTAATGAATTGGAGTCACAAATTGGATTTTTCTTTAATTTTTCCATTTAAAAATAAATTAAGGTGGTGACTCCTAAAATAAATTTTCAAATCAGTAATCAATTTTCTGAATGATACCCATTCTAACCATGAGCGCCGAAACTCATTCCATGATCTCCTTAAAAATCACTCAGCCAGTCCTTAAGGCAAATTTTCCCCAAGCGAGGAAGGAAAATTTAGGCGAGGTCTCATTGAGTTTAAATCTATATTAGATATGGAAGAGAGAGATTTTAGGGTTAGAGATTCTCCACTCAATGGAAACTTATAAATGTTCTTATATGATAAGGGTACAATGGACGTTTACCTCACATTAATAGGAGACAAATATGACTTCTAGTCAAATTAACTTTGCACTAATGAAACCATGCATTAAGTGTGGATAGACTTAGCAAAAAAAGCTATAAGAAGTTTATAAATGAGTGGAGATATTAAGATTTTTCACTATCTCAAAACTACTATTATATGTAAGAGTTAGCACGAGAGCTTGAGTGTGAGTTTGAAGAAAGTGTTCTTCAATCCTTATTCTTCTTATTCTCTTATGGTTTTTGAGAAAGACAAGACTTAATGATAGTAGAAGCAAGTCTAAAACAACAAGAACCTTTAATCCCTTAACTTGGAAGAGGAGCTTAAACAAGTAATTTGGGCTACCAAATAGAGAAGGCTCATGATTGTGATGCATGCTTTAGAGCAATGTACATATTATGCAAGTGTAAATAAAATCCTCAATTGGTAATAAAATATATATGTTCTTTAAATGAATTTGTTCTTTTGTAATAAATATATGTTCCTTAAGTATTCTATGAGAGGATCTAATTCTTAAAGAGTTTAGAATATGAGAGATAGATCACTTTTGTACAGATACTTTAAATTTGTTCATGGTCATAGAATTATTGATGAGGAACCATTAATCTGGAAGACCATCACCTCTATTGTCATCTATGATAAGCATATGATACTTATAGTAATGGAGGTAGTGAGTCTCATGCTACAGACATATGATGTCATTACAATATTTGAACTTTCATAAAGATGAGTGAGTTGAACGATGACATCAGATGATGAATATATGGGATTTTACCACTAGTTAACATTTCATCATCTAGGTCATAATTGTGTATATGGTCCTTTGACTTAAGGTGATAGATTACCTAATGTATTGGTGGTTAAGATTTATTACTGCTTATATACTAATGCTATTAATGCAAAGGTATAAGGCATGTTGTGGCCCTAACTAGTGATATGTTATTGTTTGCATTCCTTATGATTCTTTTACCAAATGATAATGAAGATTAATCCTACTAGAGGACCTCAACTTAGAGCACCTTATATGACTTGCAAGAGGACTTGGCCAGAGATGTTCAAGAAGGTCGTGTCTGTGATTCACCCTAAGAGAAAGAAGACTCTTAATGAGGAGGACCTTGAGGAGCACCTAGACTATAATTAGGTTTATCGCAAGATTCAAAAATTTGAGAGTGACTGCTCAGACCTAATGGAAGAAAATTGACATCTTAAGTCCTTAGTGCATACTTTGAGGGAAGACTTGGAATAGATTGAGGCTAGAGATGTTAAACAGATGGGAGACTATGCACCCGATGTTCACCGTAATGAGGGACAAAATTGAGACTCAAGCTAGTAGTTGGTAACTGTTAGTCTAGTGGTATAGGACTTATACAATATGAAAGACGTTATATGACTACTTAGTTACTTGGCTTAGGTTTGATTTCTTTTATTGCTTATGAGATGATTGACTTTAGATGATAAGAGAGCTCATTATGTTATAAGTTATGTGTTACATGATTAGGATACATGATACATGCCATGGTATGTGATGTATGCTAGGTGATATGTGTCCTGTGATGTGATATTATATGATGGGTGCTCATGTTAAATGCATGCTAAGTATGAAAAGTTGATGATGGGGTTAAGTGGAGTAGAAAGAGGAGTTGATTAAGTTTTGATTCTACTTATATTAAAGATTTATATGGATAATGTTATGCTGTATGAAATGCTTACATGTGACAATGGTTTGATACGTGAATTATATGGAATTATTAAATGATAATTGTGGTTGATGCCATAAGAAGAGAAATGATATTTAGTAATGATCACGATATTTAGTAATGATCAATATAAGAATGAAATAAAATCAATTACATTATATATACATAAGTATACAGTATGAATTAAGTGAATTATATTAAGAAATTTATGGTTTAGATGCTACAATATAGACTAGAACAATAAGAAAGGTAGGAATTTCTTTGTCACTTATGTTAATATCAAGTATAGTTAAAAAAATAATATTAATCTAGTGTGATTTAAAAGAAGAAGGTATCATTCCCTTTCAAACTTCTAATGCAAGATGTTTGATAGATCCTAGTGCTACACACTCATTTATGTCTCTATGTTTTGTTAAGAGTTTGGGTAGAGATAAGGAATTAGTTGATGAACCCTTAGTAGGGTTGACTCTTTTGGAAGAAATGATGGAAGTAAAGTATGTATTTAAGGATTGTGAGGTAGACATTGATAGATAGAAATTTCATGTGGAGTTGTTAGAACCTGATGTATTAAAATTTGATGTGATAATAGGAATGGATTGGCTGTGTGAGCATAGAGCTTGTATTCACTATAAAGAGAAGCAAGTAGAATTTTGAACCAAGAAGGGGGAGAAATTTATATATCAAGGAGATTCCTATGAATAAGTTCCACTAGCATAATCATGGAATGAATGAGTGTACTTAGGAAGCCGAGGAAGGGATATGGCAGAAACATCCATAACTTTTTCGAGAACGTATGAGTAAGTATCTAAATTCAAGGATGAATTTATTTTAAGGGTGGAGAATGTAATAACCCACAACCACCCTAGGAGTTTCGTGACAACTTACTTGAATTTAGAGCTATTATGATAAAATGCGTGCATTTATGAAAATCCATTTGTTATGTGATTGATGAGTATGTGGCATGTAAGATTATTCTAATATGTATATTGTGAGTTATTATTGTGGAATAAGTGATTTATACGAAGAACATAAGCATAAAATAATTTATTGCATATAAAGTGAATTTTCATGTACAAAGCGATTTTTAAGCATAAAATAATTTTTATGAGCATTTTAAAAATATTTTTAAATAATTATTTTGGCATGAATTTCAATGAAAATAATAAGAAAAATATTTTATTTTTAATCACCTATAATCAGCCCATAAATAAAATTAAAAGGCCCAACTTATCAAAACCCAACACACCAAAACACTCCTAACCTAGCTCATTAATGACAAACTTGTAATTTTGCCAAAAACCCTAAAATAAAAACCTAAAATTCAGCCAGTCCTAATGTGATAGCCACCATTTTTTTATTCTTTAGAATTTTTATAGAAAAATTCTCTCAAAAATATTCTCTTAACCGAAATTCACAACGTGCCTTCAAACCTTGCGATTTTGTGATCATTTTTGTAAGTTTTTCATTTCTTTCAATCTACTATTTGATTTTTATAAAGCTAACCATGAGAAATCTATTTGGGGCTATAAATTTATTATTTTTCTTCTTGTTAAATTCATCCTAGGTGTTTTGTTTAAAGAAGAAAGTGATTTTCAACCATAAACACAAACCTTCCTTCGCACATCCACTAAAGGTGAAC
Source organism: Reutealis trisperma (assembly GCA_947687605.1). Classification (NCBI taxonomy): domain Eukaryota; kingdom Viridiplantae; phylum Streptophyta; class Magnoliopsida; order Malpighiales; family Euphorbiaceae; genus Reutealis; species Reutealis trisperma. The sequence continues at coordinate 307,118 of CANTUT010000215.1, read as the reverse complement.
CCTAAAACTTAAAAGTTGAAATTTTCATACAATTATATAAGGAAGAGGGGGGGAGGGGGTGGCGGCTACTGATTTGCTTATTGATGTGTTCTAAACTAATTTTTGTTGTGTTTAGATGAAAAATATCGATTTATATCATATTTCTGTATATTATTGTAATGATCGAAAAGTACGAAAAACAAGAAAATTTATGGTTTTCATCCTAAAACTTAAAAGTTGGAATTTTCATGCGTATAAACTATAAGGAGGCGCCAATTCCTACATTAATGTGTTCTAAAATTATTTTTGTGACATTTACAAGAAAAATATTGATTTAAATCATATTTTTGCATATTACTATAATGAACGGAAAGCGCGAAAAGTATGAGAGTTCATGTTTTCCATGAAAGTATGTATTCAGCCCACATAGGGATTTAGATCCCAATGCCTATAATTTTTATATGATATGTTTTAATGATTATTGACATATATACATGAATGATAAATAATTTAATTGCATGCAGGTTGAAGGAATAACTCTAGACAAAGACTAGAGACAATTCGGCCTATGTAAGGTTTCCTAACCCTACTATTATATTATGATTAACATGTGTATATAATTAAGTAGCATGTGAATTAGGCCTTATGATATGTTAATTCGACCAATGACAAAGTTGGGGTCTGAGCAAAGGAATTACGAGGTCGAGCCCAATTCTTACTTATGTATTTTGATCCCTGAACTCTTATATCTAAAAATTATAAGGTTAGGCCTAAGTCTCGCTCTTGTATTTTGATCCCTAAATCTTATATGCAGAGATCCTCATGCCGATGTGAGTAATCATCAAAATCTATGCACATGGTCTTAACCCAATAGATAGGAGCATAGTATCCACCTCAACTAGAAGGGGCAGTTCTAGCTGTGGGGCCTAATCAGCTTCACGCTTTTTCTATGGTAGGAGTTGGAATTTGGCTTGAGGCCACCTCTCTTCAATGTATTCGAGTGAATTGAGAAAGGTCTTCACTCGTAAGTGATAAGTGTGATTTCATCGAACCTTATTAAATTACAAATAATGAACCATGAACTACGAATCATGAATTATGAATTATGACCTTTGAGTTATGTGCTATGTGCCCTTTTTTAAAGGGGATATGTGTTATCACATAAGTTATTATTTACTCATTGAGATCATCTATCACACCCCTTTTTTCTTGTGTGGTTCTAGGTGAGCATTTCGAGGAGGCAAGGTGTCCCATCCTAATTTCTGAGACATGACAGTCCTACAACATGGGAAGACATAAGGTCACCCATGCCCATAGAACCCACTCATGAACATATAGACATTGCCTAGGATGGTACCAAAACCTTATGCATTAACTTGATTATCTAATAATAAGGAAAACTTTGATTAGTAGAAGCATAGTATTAAAATACTTTAAATATTATCCATATGAAAAGAACATTTAAGACTCCAAATAAATTAAATAAATAATACATTCCAAATATAAACTTCAAAATTAAGGACTCCTGGAGTGTTTAGAGACTCATAATCTTATAACACAGTAATAAACTTTGACAAGGAAATTTTCTAAATGGAGTAGGTTGTTTAAGCAATCACCTTGCCTCCTCATAATGCTCAACTGGAACCATACAAGGAAAAGGGGTGAGATAGATGTTCTCAATGAGTAAACCAAATAGCTCATACAATAACACATATCCTTTAAAAAGGGCTCATAGCTTATAACTCGTAGATCATGATTTGTAATTCATGACTCATTGTTCATAGTTTGCAATTCAATAAGGTTCACAGAAATCACACTTATAACACATAACACATAGAGTGAAGGCTATTGCCATAATCACTCGAACACATACAATAAAAGCTATTGCCATAATCACTCAAACACATAGAGTGAAAACTATTACCATAATCACTCGAACACGTAGAGAAGCATGAAACTGATAAAGCTCCATGGCTAGAATCACCCCTCCTAGCTGAGGTGGATACACTACCCCTATCCATCGAGTTAAGACCATGTACATGGGATCCGATGATTACCCGCAACAGCATGAGGATTTTTGCATAAAAGGGTTTAAAGATACCATAGCTAGAGTTAATGGCAATCACATATAACAATAGCATTGAAGAATGCAATCACATGTAACATAATAACAATAATAGTTTAGCTTTTTGAAGAAAAGATAAATAATGGTGTAGTTCTAGAAAGAAAATAAGTTAAGGCAATAATCACAAAGGATCTTTATTATCATTGAATATTCGAAATGCTTTTGGACCAATTGTCTTTTGGCAACCTAAGCTTAACAAAGAAATCATATAGTTGCATTTGAAAATAGAAAAGAACTTAGGTTTGAATTATACTTGTAACAATAACATAATATTTACTCACTTTGTGGTTTCTTTACTCCTAGTACTTATAGCCTTTTTGAACTTCTAATACTCCTTAAGCTCTATAATATTTAATTCAATACTTAGCATTTGCTTAATCATCATGCTATCCTATCCCATAACTACCCCATGCACATATAACATTCATATACACTTGGAGTTGCACTTAGAAGTGCACTCATCACTTGCACATAATATGTTGACTTTCAAAGTCTTGTACACTTAGCCTTCTTAGGCTCACATGAAATCACATTATAACACATACTATTACTTTTCTAAAGTAAAACACTATATATTATGATCTTAATATCAATTCCATTTATCATTCAACTTAGTACTTTTAACACTTTACATATATATTAACTTAACAAATAACCTTTCAAGTTTCATGCCTATCTCTTATGACCAATTCATATAATCAATCTCATCATCCATTTAAGATCATTAACTCATTAATAACTCATCATAAAACTTATTTCCCATATCACTTATTCACATAAACATATTAATCACATCATAGAAATAGGGTTAAGAAACCCTAGGTATACCCTATTGTCTCTAGACTTGTCTAGAGTTATCCCTTCAATCAATAAGTAATCAAATCATTTGTCATTCATATATACATGTCAATAATCATTAAAATATATCACAATAAAATTATAGACATTAGGATTGAATTCTCAATGTAGGCCAAATTATACAATCAAGGAAGATCGTGAACTTTTCTACTTTTTTGCACTTTTTATTCATTACAGTAATATGCAAAAACATGGTTTGAACCAAGATTTTTCATGTAATCATAACCAAAATCAATTTAGAATACTTCAATGGACAAATCGGCACCTATATATTTAAATATGCATGAATATTTTCCAACTTTGGCTTTAGGATGAAAACCATGAATCTTTCTTATTTCTAGTACTTTATGGTCCTTACAGTAATTGATAACTCTATATTTTTAGAATTATTTTACTTGTTTAAATTTAAATTTTAGCTTAATTCTAGATAATGCAATAATATTATTACTTATTTTGAGAAATAAATAGTTCTACAATTTATAAATAAATTATAACATATTTTAAGTATTTTTATTTTATTTTTGCAGATCAAAATGATGTCACAATGATGCAATAAAATAAATGATGCAGACAGTGATGTCATTAAAATAATGATGCAAGCAATGATTTAAGTTTTCAATCCATGAGAAATAAATTCAATGGTTGGTAGCCAAAATTCAATGGTTGATGGCCAATCTAACTATTGTTGAATTTTTGATATAAAAATTCAATGGTTGGTGGCCAACCTAATCATCAATATTGAATTTTTGATGTAAGAATTTTAATGGAACTTGAATTCTTCCACCAAGCATGCCTATAAATACCATACTTGGCAAAGGAAAAGGGCATCAAAGAAAATACATAAAAAAATATATATAAAGAGATTTTCATATGCTTTCTTAGAGTAGATTTGTTTTATTTTTTTTATTTTGATCAAGAGGAGGAATTTTTGGAAGCTTGAGTTCATCAAAGATTGTATCCCAAAACAAGTTCTCTCTAAACTCTATTCTTGAATTTAATTATAAGTTATTGTTATGTTTATTATTTTATTGTTAATTTAATTGTTTCTTCTCTTTTAATTATGAATAGCTAATTTTATTTTCTAGGATTTAGATGTAATCTTTTGATGTGCATATGATTATTTATATTTAATTGATTGGATTTGATTGTTGGAATTAGTCTTTTATCTTAGAACTTAATGCTTGAAATTAACTGGCCATTAATTGCATGATTTAAGATATTGTGTGAAGTAGTAAGAGTGGAAGCACAATATTAGTTCATTAGGATAATTGAACTAGGGAATGTATTGCTTAGAGATAAGAATACTGCTTTGTGATTTTTAAAAGGATTTCCATAAAACTTAATGGGTTTGTGTTAATTGCTTATGATCATGAGAGTAGACGTAAGGTTAATATAAACACACATGTTGTATCTTGAGAGAGAACATCATATAATTTAGGGAAATCTAATCATTAATTCTAGCAAAAATAATCCATCTAAAGATTATAAAGAAATCATATGTGATCAATTGATGAATTCTAAATCCTAGACTTTTAATCTTATTTTCATATTTATCATTATTTATTTACTTGAATTTCACTTTAGCTTAAAACATAAAATCTCATAATTGAATTTCTAAATAATAGAGTAATCTTAAAATTGGTACTTGACAAATCCTTCCTCGTGGGAATGATACTCACTCATCACTTTATTACTTGTAAACGATCTGTGCACTTGCAGAAATTGCACAACAAGTTTTTGGCACCGTTGCCGGAGAAGGCGACTTTTGACAATATCAATAGGTTGACATACTCTATTACTTTAGATTTTTTTTAAAATTTTACAGATTTTTTTTAACTTTTATATATATATATATATATATATATATATATATATATAAACCAAAGTACAATTAAAAAACAAAAAAGGATGGCTTTCCATAACTAGTAATGGTGTGATGGAAGAATAATGCTAAATAGAGTAGCAAGCATGTATGGTGAGGATAGTTTTAGTAAGTTAAATGCTAAAATTGATGCATTGGTTAACTTAATTTATAAAGTTAATGCTAATACTTTATTTAATTCATGTTTGAGTTGTGATCTGTGTGGAGGTAATCATTTGAATTCTGAGTGTCAATATGCAAAGCAAGTACAATTTTTTCCAAATTATAATAGGTATAAGAATTATCCATATTCCAGTATAAACAACTCAGGATGGGGTGACTATTCAAACTTTTCATGGAAAAACTAATGCAATCAAGGTAACAATTCATGGTATCCTTATCAATATGATTTTCAAGATCATGCACCATTTGAGGAGCACAGACCATCTTATGAAGTAGCATTAGAAAGATTCATAAATGCTACTCATGAACGATGTGAAAGATTGGAAGATAGGATGGATCAATGGGCTAGCCACAATACAGATGATGATGTACAAATGGAACAGTTTGCTAGTCCATTAGATGCTCAAGGCCATGGTAACCTAACAAGTCAAATTGAAGAATATTCTAGAGATCAATGTTTGGCAATTTCTTTAAGTGATGATGAGGAAGATATGATTGATCAAGCAGATACTTCAAGCATGCAAGAAAAAAAGGAAGAAGTAGAAAAAAAGGCAGGTGAGCTTGATGACTCATTTATTAAATGTTTGCCAAGTACAGGGAGAAGTTCTTACTCAAAGAAGAGGAGAGCTAAGAGAATGGGAGTTCGCTATAAGTGTGCAAGATGGAATTACAACGCATGCTGTAGAAATATTGGATTTGCATCCATAAATCGAGAAGACAAAATTAAATTCATAAAGGATGGACTGAGTAAGGAGTCTATGGATAATATCTTACAGATTGTTGAGACGCATCCTTGTGGACAAGTTCAACGCACTATTTTAGATTTATGAGAACTATTCAAAGAAGAGAAGCAGCGTTACAGTCTAGGGAATCTGACGATAAAAGACCCTATTTGCCAGTTAATAAGAAAACTAGATGAGAAGCCTATCCTCAACTCATAGAAGGCGTGTAAGCCATTACTGGACGTAAAACCAGAGGAAGATGTGAGCCAAAATCACAACTACTGTTTATAATCAGGTGTATTAGTAACTTTTTTATTTTTCAATGCATTATTAGTAACTTTTTAGCACCTAGATTTTATTTTCCTGCAAATTTCTTTTTTACTATCGATAAATTTTTAGTCTTTCAATGTCTACTTTTAGCTTTTCAATATTTTCTTTTTGACTTTTGTACACATGCTACAGATTTTCTACTTTTGTTAGCTTTTTAGTCTTTCAATGTCTGTTTCTTTTTAGTTTTTCAAATATTTCTTTTGACATTTGTACACACAGCATTGATTATTTTTGTTTTTATTATCATTTTTGTTTTTATACTTTTTCTGTCAACAATTATTTTATCCTATTGAACTATTCTTTTATTCTTCTAGTTTCTTTATGTGCACATTCATTATTGTCAATATACACACAATCCTTTCGAGAGATCTGTGAGAGAAAATGGCAGAATCCTCAACATGCATATTTAAAACTATTTGTGTCTTTTGCAGTCCAAACTTTGGCAAGAAAAGAGAGTACTTGATAGCAACTAATGAACTTGGTAGGATTTTAGCTGAACAAAAAATTGATTTGGTGTTTGAGGGAGGTAGTTTAGGGTTAAGGGGTTGTGTTGCAAGTTCTGCATATATTAGAGGTAGTAAAGTCTTAGGAATAGTTCTAAAGGCTTTGGCTCGAAATAAACATATCACTGGTGGAACTATAGGTAATGAGTTATAGGTCAATAGCATGTACGAACGAATGGCATACATGAATCTCAATGCTGATGCTTTTATCGCATTACCTGGTGGTTTAGAAACATTTGAAGATATTTTCACCATTGCATCTTGGACACAATTAACTGTTCTTCATAAGCCATTAGGATTACTTAATGTTGATGGTTTTTATAATGGTTTGTTATCTTTTCTCGATCATGCTGTGGAACAGGGTTTTATGACACCGACGAGTTGACGTATCTTAGTCTCTACTACAATTATTGATCAATTGATTGATCAACTGCAAAACTTTAAATCCGAACCTGATCCATTGATGGCGCATGTAGTTTGGCACCCCAGGGCCAGTAGCAGTAAGAAGCAAGGACTAGATCTGAATCTTTGGTTGTAACTTCCTTAACTCTTGTAGTTTTTTATCGCATTTTTTTTATGTGTGTGTTTTCTGTTACACCTTATCAAGCAAAATTTTAGGTTTGATTCACTAAATGTAAGATGGCTGAGTAAAGAGTTACTTTTGTACTCTTGATATGCATCTTAAATTTATGTGATTTTCCTTTTAAAAAAAAAAAAAAACTAACTCAAGAGTTATTCATACAAGATGGCTGAGTAAATAGTACTTTTTGTGCTCTTGATACACATCTGTATCTTTTTTTTCCTTTCTTTTTCTAGCTTCTAAAATAAAAAAATTAAACAAAATAAAAACAAAAATAAAAAAAATAATGTTTTCTTTTTATGTGATTAGTTTCTCATGCTTGCTTTTAGTGTTGTTTCAAGATGTTTTACAGGAAGCAAGGAAGTAAAATGCATATACTGCTTATAATTTGGAATCCATTTTTCTACAAAAGGGAGTATTTTCTTTCTTTTGGTTTGTTTCTTTGACATTGAGGACAATGTCCATTGCAAGTTTGGGGGAGATTTAGTTTGTTTTTTGTTTTTAGTAATTTCTTTTGTGTTTTGATGAATAAATTTAAAATTTTTTACTCTTTTATTGATAAAATATGCTTGTGTTAAATAATTTGATAAAAGGCCAATGATAGATTATAATTGATATTTATAGACAATTTATTAAAGTATTTCAGGTTGAGCAACTATTTTGGGTAAGAAATTAACTTTTATTAAGATTATGTTTTGCTTTGCTTTGCATTATATTGATTGCATTGAATTTGTGTATGCTCACTTAGAGAGGGCTTCTACACATTTTTTATCTTCATTTGCCTCACCTATCTTAGAACATGTTTTTGCAAACTTTTGAGACAAAATTTTGAATTCATTTTGAAAGAGAGATATGATTTAGCGATTGTTTTTTTTAGCCTGTTACTTATATCCACCCTTATTTTAATTTTTTTCCTTAGTTTACCCATTTGTGCCTTGTTAATTTTAGCCTTCTTTTCTTTGTTAATTAACCTTAATTGTTATCCTTCACCTTATTTGTGAGATAATTTTGTTAAGTTTACATTTTAATGAAGAAAAGGGAATTATTGCAGTTTTAAAAGAAAATAAGGATCTCTAATAACTGAGAGTATTATTCATTGTAAAAGACCACCTTCTGCTTAAAATGAGTTTGGGGGAAAGCAAGAAAATTGAATAAATAAAAGTTAGTAATTCTTGCTTATCTTTAGAATAATGTTATTGGCAAAAAAAAAAAAAAAAAAAAGGAGGAAGAAGAAGAAGAAGAAGAAGAAGAAGAAGAGGTGGACTTAAAAGAAGAAAACATTAAAAAGAATAGTACATAAGATGAAAGGGATCCTTCATTAATATAATCTCTTTATTTGAGTTATTGATTTTGTAAACTTGGCATAATTATTTTACTTTTGTTCATTTAGCCTGTTCTTTGTTTAGCCAAAATACCTTGTGTTATTCCTATTACAAGCCTAGTCAAGACCTATTGATCTCTCTTGATTTGTGAATTCCATTAGTGGAGATTGTTTGCTTTAATATGCTTATGAGATTTGTACATCTATTTTATATCTTTTTATAGAGGCATTTAAAGTTATTAGTGTGTATATGCCTATCTGAAGTGCAACAATTTCTTTGCAGTTAATTTAATGTATAGTTATTCAAGACATGATTAAGATGAGGATTGTTTTGAACCTGAGATAAAGCTTGACTTGCAATACTGTTGATATGTTGCTTATAAATATTAATTTCTTAAGATCTTTAAAAAAATAAATAACACAAGCATGCGAGGATTAAATTTCTTTTTTGTGATATTTTATTTTTCTTTGAAATAAATAATTGAAAATTTAGAGTTTTAAAGGTGTTTGTGGGTATCACCACTGGAAGCCCTCACGAGACTATAACTCGTCCTCTATGAGATACCTAAGGGTTTAAAGGCTTGTTGCATATGCTAAATGCAATTGTAATTTCCTACGAAAGTGGACTAGTTTAGGTTTTGAATTTTCTTTTGCTTGAGGACAAGCAAAAACTTAAGTTTGGGGGTGTGATAACTCTATATTTTTAGAGTTATTTTACTTGTTTAAAATTAAATTTTAGCTTAATTCTCGAGAATACAATAATATTATTACTTATTTTGAGAAATAAATAGTTCTACAATTTATAAATAAATTATAACATATTTTAAGTATTTTTATTTTATTTTTGCATATCAAAATGATGTCACAATGATGCAATAAAATAAATGATGCAAACGGTGATGTCAAAAAAATAATGATGCAAGTAATGATTCAAGTTTTCAATCCATGAGAAATAAATTCAATGGTTGGTGGCCAAAATTCAATGGTTACTGGCCAACCTAACTATTATTGAATTTTTGATGTAAAAATTCAATGGTTGGCTATCTAACAAGGGTTGGCTGAAATTTTGCTTATATATTAGGGTTTTGGGTGAAATTTCGAAGTTTACCCTTAATGAGCTAGGTTAAGATTGTTTTGGTGTAGTAGGCTTTTGGGAAATTGGGCCTTTTATTTAATTTATAGGCTAATTATAGGTAATTAAAAATAAAATATTTTTCTTATTATTTTCATTAAAAGTCAGCTCAAAACATTTATTTAAAAATACTTTAAAAATGCTCATAAAAATTATTTTATGTTTTAAAATCGCTTTGTGCATGGAAATTCACTTTATGTGAAATAAATTATCTCATGCATATGCACTTCATATAAATCACTTATTTCATAATAAATATTTATTTTATGGATATTATAATTAATCTAACATGCCACATACTTATCAATCACACCACACACGATAATAGCCCTAAATTTAAGAAATCAATCACGAAACTCCTAAGGTAGGTATGGGTTGTTACACAAGGTGTTAGCTAATCTTTTATTGTACAATGATACGAAGAGTCACTTTTAGATGCCCTGGGAGTTTTATTTGGAATATCACTCGTTTGATAATTTATTTAGAGTCTTAAATGTTATTTTCTTATGGATTGTATTTAAATTATTTTAAACTATTCTTCCACTAGTTAAAGTTTCTTTATTATTGGATATTTAAGTTAATGCATGAAGTTTAAGTACAATCCTAGGCAATGTTTATGTGTTTATGAGTTGGTTCTATGGGGTGAGGGTGACCTTATGTCTCCCCATGTTCTAGGACCATCATGTCTCTAGAAATTAGGTTGTGATATAAGTGATCTCCAATAAAGAATCCATTAACTTGGTTAAACAAGGAAGGGATCCTATGACATCTAGTTGTTCTTGATATGCCAGTCCTTAGCCAAGGTGGATGAGATTCATTAGAAAAGAGTTTCTAATAGGAATTGAGTTTATCGAGAACTAGAATATAGATGAAATCATATGATAGGAGCATATAGGGTTTGACTAATCGATGACCCTAGCTGAGATTTAGAATATGTAATGGATGGATTTTAGTGCATGATAATTATGATCAAAGGTCCATGTAATGTTCACCGACATTCATTTCTAATTAGATAGTCGTGATATGTTATGCTAGGTGTCCCTTACAACTTATGAGACTAAGTATGGAATGGGAATTTCACATGTGGAATGGGGATTTCACATTAGATGACAAAAGGAGTTTTCTCTATCTCATTGCTAATAAGAACATGAACCTAGTAAGTCACACACCATAAAGCATTCACTAATCAAAGATATAGAATTATATTAATAATTAATTAAAATGTTTAATTAATTCATTAATGATAATTAAATTAAGCTTGTAATTAAATTTACAATTAATTCATAAAGGGTTTATTTCAATTAATTCATGATTTGTATGTGATACAAATAGTGAGGACTAAATTGAAATATTTTGGACTAAATTTAATTGGGTTTGGACATTTGATGGGAGCCCAAACCACATTTGATGTGGTAGTAGATGCATATAGGCTTGGTAATAAACTTGATCCATATGCTAGATTTAGGGGTTGCACTAACTAAAACCTAGTTCATATAAGATATGGAAGAGAGAGAGTTTAGGGGTTAGAGATAACCCACTAACTCTTTTGGGCATCTTTGTATTTTTCTCTCATATAGTGGGAGACAAAGATGAATTTATAAGAAAATCAACTCATCTTTGTTCCCCACTATCTCAACCGCTATCTTAGTTGTGAAAGGACATAATACATGCATAATAAGAGAAAAATCTTATTAATAAATGGACATATATAGATTTTTCCACTAACAAAAGAAAAGGCTACTATTACGTGCATGAGAGTGAGAAGAAAGTTTAAGAGCGAGATTGAAGAAAGTATTTTCCAATCCTTCATATTCTTCTTCTCTTCTTGTTTTAAAGAAAAATAAGACTTGGTGATAGTAGAAGCAAGTCCAAAACAACAAGAATCCTTAATCCTTGGTGAAGCTTGGTGTGAGCAAGCTAGAGGCTTCACATTTGGAAAGTTAAAAGAAATAGGAGCTAAGAAGAAAGGTATATGACACTTCTTCTTCTTCTTTTTTTCTTGTATGTGTTTTGCAAATGTTTGAAATTTTGCCCCACCCATCATGCTTTCACTTTTAGTGCCATTAATCCCTTTAATTGGTATCAGAGCCACCCAATTTTAGTGCAAAACCATTGCATGTGTTGTTTTGGAGCTTTTGATTTAATTTAGAAAGAGTTGGTGAATAAATGTTATGCTCAAGAATACATAAATCACGACTGCGATTTTGATCTTGCGATCATGAATGAGTACATTAGAACAAGTGTTATTATGTCTGTCATGATTTTTCAACCACAATTTTAGTGTCTCGACAGTGATTTTGATTTTGCGGGCGCAATACACAGGTTGCAATTTTCACTGTGTTTTTACCTAACTTTTAATTTTCAAAGTTGTTTTTGGATCTATTTTTCAATCAAATAAATTTCTATGATTTACAATATGATTTTAAGCTATAAAAACATTGAATATATGATATTCGAAATGGTTTTTTTTTTTTTTTTAGAAATGTTTCAAAAGGTAAAAGGACAACACATGAATAAATCTAATTGTTATATTTAGGGTATGTGTTTAAAAGGCATAAATGGATGATCAAAGACTAGAACCATAATGTATGCTTTTGATGTGTCACGACCCAAATTCTAGGTTGTGACTGTCCTAGTATTCAAGGAGACATAAGTTCACCTAAACCCGTAGAACACCATTGATACTATTATTATTTCACATATTCCATTTGGTCATCTTTCCTAAGATCAAAACCACATTCATTCTTTATCCTTTCCATTATTACTTTCACCTTTCATTTATAACCACTATACTTTAGTGCCATCTCATGACTATGAATAGAACATCATTCATAAATATTAATAAATAATATCGATACATTCTTACTTATTATCATAAGTACATATACATAACAAATTTTATTAATTGTTTACATTACTCTCCAACACAACATACTTTAATACTAAGCCTTTACACACTATAGAGCTTTATATTGTTTATCCTTAAAATGACACAAGTAACACAAACATAACACTTTTAGCAAGTCCTAAGCAAAGAAGTGTAGCTTGTAGTTTACCTTGTTAATGATCGCCCTGACCTGGCAAATTGTAAACAACTATAGAATGAGACAAGCTCAGTGAGTACATAATAATATAACATAACATAAAGGCAATGTAAAGGTCATCACTTATATTGATTTAAGGTAACAACAAAGTGATGTTAATGAAATTGGTCATATTAGACTTTAGAATGCATTTTAGTAGAAAAAATAATGTCTTGGAAGCGGAAAGCATCCCACTCATAAATATTAGAGTGGCAGTCTAAACCTTGCTCACTCATATGCATCACATTATGCAAAACTGATAAGGTCTTGCAGTTAGGCATTCCTCCTTAATAGAGATTGGGTACTTTTGCCCTACGTATGGGCTTATGCAAAGTGCCATAAGGTCTGATGTAATTCCTCACATCATAAAGGATTTCTACTTATTCATAGATGTCGATGAAAAACATATCCAAGGTTTATAATAAGAAATCATTGAAAGATAGTTTAGCAATTTAATCATTCTCATCATTGAGCATAACATAGAACCAAGGCAAAAGCTCATCATGGTCAATATCATATAAGGAAATATAGATTTCCAAAGGGTTCAACAATTAATAGGCAACCATGTATCAAATGTCATTTCAAGTACATGTCAACGAATGGTAATTCAAACAATGGTTGCAAGAAAAAGGCATAGTTACATCATATTATTAAGTACTCACCTTAACTCCTTTGCTTCTATTGTTTGTTCGTTCTTTGATATGTTTAATGTCTTTCACAATTTTGAGCATTTTCCTTGCCTTTGCCTTAAAGCTTTACACCCATAACATTTCAATTACATAATAATTAGTAACTAATGATGTTACCAATTATTCCTTATACTTGTTTTGTTACTTCAACTTATAATCGAGGTGTACCAATAATGTTATACACATACTTATTATTATTTCCAAGCAATTCCAAGCTAAATTCCCCATTCAATTTCATAATTCTAAGTGTAAATCTCAAAATTCCCAAATTGTTTCATAAACCTTAGAATTTGGAAAAAACTATCAATTTCACTTTTAGACCTCAAATTCACTATAGATTCATCAAATTAACACTTAGGCAATCAATTCCCACTAATTAATTTGAGTTAATTTACTCTTATTCATATGAATCCTAACTTGTCCCACTTATGTCAAATTTAGGAAAAACTCATAATTCCTCATCAAATCTTCAAATTAGTTGTAGAAATATGAAATCAACATAACATATAACATATATGATCACTTAATTATCACAATCTAGTATTAGAACATAAAGTTCCTTTTTTTTAACTATGTTTATGCCTCTAAAGTTTCCAAGTCTTGAATCATGTTCTCAAAATTAATTCTAACACTCCTAAATTATTTTCTTCATCTAACATAACCATAAATGTATGCAATTAGAATTTAGAACATTCCCATAATCATTCATTAATGTTGGCCAAATCTTCCTTTTAGTGTTACTTAGGTATATTTCATGTTTTCTCTTCTTATCTTTCCATTAATCCTTTAATTCTCTAGCTAAATCTCCATATTTCATATAAAATCATTCAAGACTACATCTTATGTATACTCACACTAGGTTGGCTGAGTTCTTCATATGGTATAAAAGAGATTTTAGGCAACCAAATTACTAAAATCAACCTTAGAACATAGAAAAGAGAAGACAAACATAATTCCCTCACCTTGGTTAGATTTGATTTGTTAAAGCTCTTGCTGCAATTGGTCTAGAGAGAATCTCTTTTTGTATTATGAAACTTTGGTGTAGAGATTGACTAAATGTTATTTCATAACATAAAATTTGCTTATATATATTGGGTTGGATGGTAAGGATTTAATCAAGTTAAATCCATTGGTTAAGATTTAATCTTAATGAATGGCTAAGATTCAATTAAGTTGGATGGCTAGGATTCTCTCTATAATGGTGATGTTCATCATGTAGTGGTGGAGTGCTCAAAATGAATCTAAACTCATGTGTAGAGAAGATGAGAGTTCAATTTGGTTTAGGATTTTGACTTAGTCAATTTTTGATGGTTAGTTGGTCAAATTTTATAACTCTTTCTCTACAACATATTCTTATTATCTTAGGCCAAATGTTTTTAGCTCATAAGTTTTGATGTTCACTAACTCTCGGGCCCAATGGGCCAGCCTCCTTATATTGGGCTTAGGCCTTTGTTATTTCAAGGCCCATTAATAAGCCCATAAGCCTGTTAACATACTTAGAAATTTTCCTTTTAAATTCCTTTCTTTCCTTTCACTATAACTTTCAATCTTATGTTCTCTAACATCTTTACATACATCATTAGTTGTCATATGAACTCTATTTAATTCATTAAAATACAATTAGTCATAATAAGATCATGTACTAGGAAAACAATTCAAATAGTATCACAAAGTTACTACTAATCCCTTTTCATTTCTATACTATGCTAACATTCAAAGATCTAGTCTTTTAGCATCATTAGTAACTAGAATGAGCTATGAAACACTTAGGTATCACATTATAATGGGCATGTAATATTCTTTTATTATATGAAAGGGTTGTAATTAATTGTTAATTGCTAATTTAGGTTGTACATTAAATTCATTTAGCCTTTGAGCTCTCTTTTTTGTAATCTTCCCTTGGTATGCCAAGGATAACAATGTACACATGAAAGATGTGGAGATGTAAGATCAAGAGG
Source organism: Reutealis trisperma (assembly GCA_947687605.1). Lineage (NCBI taxonomy): Eukaryota > Viridiplantae > Streptophyta > Magnoliopsida > Malpighiales > Euphorbiaceae > Reutealis > Reutealis trisperma. The sequence continues at coordinate 291,794 of CANTUT010000215.1, read as the reverse complement.
AGGCTCAACCCATGAAGATGCCTAGTGGGAGCATGAAGACTCATTAGTTGTAGTCTTTTGAATGTTTGTAATTTGATAAACTTAAACACCTTACCCATTCCTTGTGGCTAGGAATTAGGCCCATTAGTCCATGATCATACCTACGTAAAGTGTCCATTTTATGATTTATATGTGATATATATGATGCATGAGATGTATGTAAAATGGATAATGTGCAAAGTGAGACCTAATTATTAAAGCCTAAGAAAATCTTCTAAATCAAAAATTAAGTCATGGCTTTCTATTGGAGCAATGATTCATGGAAATCATTTCCTTAAAGCCATTGTATATCATATGATATTACAAGTATAGGATATATTTTTTGTTAATAATGGCAATGTGTACTTAAGCCATAAATGTTCAAATCTCTATACTTGTTGGTACAATGGTGTTGGCTTAACTAATGTAAAAGACCAGTAACAATAATGGGTATCTGAGGTTAGAAGCATTAGGAGACGAAATGATTGAGCCTCACGGTTGTGATGAACAAGAGTTGTTCAATTGTAAAATATCAAAATCCTAATAACGACAATGTTTATCTAAGGGAATTTAATAGTTTTATGAGAATTCAATCACCTACTAGAAATTCACCTAATGGGATTTTTGTCTCCTATTTGGAAGTACAGGATTTGCCAAGTTGGTAGGAGTACTGTTTTGATTAAAGACCAAATCAACATAGTGGTTACATTTCATATTGACTAGTCAATCTTATTATTTTTTGCACATATAGACTAATCAATCTTATTATTTCTATAGTACTGATAAAATGAGCACATCTTGCGTTATTGCAAGCATACTCAGTGATAACAAACTTATAGGACAGAACATTGTGGATTGGTTGAGAAACCTTAAATTAGTCCTTGCTTACGAAAAACTTTTGTATGTTCTTGATCCAAAGGTTCCTAGATCTTTACTTGAAAGGGCTCTCCTGAGGAATATGCCACTTTAGAGAAGCGGAAAGATGATCATACAAAAGCAAGGTACATCATATTAGGATCAATGAGTATAGAGTTGCATAAGCAATATGAAAAACATGCTTGAGGTTACTGACATTATCACTTACCTACAAGAGTTGCATGGTAAAGAGTGTCGGATTGCTAGATATTAGATATCTAAGTAGTTGTTCTAAACCAAAATGCATGAAGGAGAGAAAATTGGGTTGCATGTTCATAAGATGATCAAGCTAATTAAGCAATTGGAGAATTTAGACTTCTCCATGGACTTCAACCTTCAAACGGATTTGATCCTTCAATCCCTATTGGACTCATTTTCTAATTTCATTATGAATTCTCATATAAATAAAATTGAGTGCACTCTTGCAAAATTACATAACAAACTTGTGAACATTGAAAATAATATGAAGGGCAAGAGTAAGGAAGTAGGTTTTGTTGCATCTTCTTCTAGTAAGACTAAGAAGAATAAAGGCAAAAAGAAGACTTCCCAACTCAAGCCAAGTGGTAGTGTGAGGAAGGAAAAATCCACAAAGGCAACTTCTGAAGACAGAGGAAAGTGTTTCCATTATGATGAGGTTAGACATTGGAGGGGAAATTACTAAAGTATTTGGAATCCTTGAAGGGCAAGAAGAAGAACAAGAAGAATGATAAGCTTTGTGATGGTATGTCTTTCAATTATTCCATCTTTAGTACGTCTAATAGTTCATTAATTAGTTGGATACTTGATAGTGGTGCAAGTTCTCATATTTGTGCTTTAATATAGGTGATTACAAGTAGTAGAGGCTTGGAAATTGGAAAAAGGAAAGGTGATCCTATAGCTTGGAAATGGAGCAAGTGTTGCAGCAACGGCTATTGGATCTACTTCTATTAGTCTTATTGATCGTGTTTTGTTAAAGGCATTTTTTATGTACCTAATGCTTTTAAGAACATTATTTCTGTAACTAGTATGACTAGTATAGATTATGAACTCTTATTTAAGAAATATATTTGTGAAATCTATTATGGTAATAGAATTGTTAGCATAGGTTATGTACTTATTGGTCTATATTATTTTGATAATGGTAATGACAAAATAACTCTAAGCATAAATAATATCAATGCCTTGATAAAACCTAACTCTAATTTAAAATTAATTTGGCATCTTAGACTAGGTCATATAGCCAAAGATTAGATTCTAAAGTTGGAGAAAATTGGGATCCTAGACCAAATGGGTGATGAACTTACTCGAACTTATGAATCTTGTATTAAAGGAATGATGACTAGGTCACCCTTTGTAGGACAAAGTGAAAAAGTCAAAGAAATTTTGGAACTTATACATAGTGATGTATATGGCCCATTTGGAGAAATGGCTAGAGGAGGATATTTATATTTCATCACATTTACAGATGACCTTTTGAGGTTAGGCTATGTTTATCTGACGAAATATAAACATGAATCATTTGAAAAGTTCAAAGAATTCAAGAATGAGATTGAAAAACAAATGAGAAAAAGTATTATAATCCTTCGATCTGATCAAGGAGGTGAATACTTAAGTATCGAGTTTAATGACATAATATCACAGTTGACTCCTCTTGGAATGCCATAATTAAATGGTATGTCTAAAAGGAGACATCATGCCCTATTGGATATGGTACATTTGATGATGAGCTATATTAATTTGCCTATCTCCTTATGGGGATTCGCACTACATATAGCTTGCTACATCCATAATAAAGTTCCTTCCAAATCTGTCTCTACTACACCATATGAGATATGGTATAGCCAAAAAATATAATACATAAGGATTTTATAACTCATTCTAATTATTAACAATAATGGAAAATTAGATTTTTGAATGTTAGTGTAGTATAGAAATGATTAGGAATTGGGAAGAAATCTTGTGACTTAATATGCAATGTTTGCCTAGTTTATAATTTTATCATTACTAATTGTATTCTAATGAAATAAATAGAGTTCATATGATAACTGGTGATGTATATAAAGAAGTTAGAGAACATAAATTTGAAAGTTATAGTGAAAGGAATGAAAGGAAGTTAAAAGGAAAATTTCTAAGTATATTAATGGGCTTATGGGCTTGTCAATGGGTCTTAGAACATCAAAGGCCAAAACTTAATAGGAGGTGGTTAGCCCATAGGCCCAGGAGTGAGTAAACATCAAACTTGTTAGCTAAAATAGTTGGCCCAAGACAATAAAAAATTATGTTATAGATAGAGTCACAAAATTTGGCCAAGCTAGTCACAAAAATTGACCAAGTCAAAATCTTAAACAAGTTGAACTCTCATCTTCTTTGCACATGAGTCTAGGTGCATTTTAGCATTCCCATACCATCACAGTGAACATCACAATTGTAGAGAAAATCCTAGCCATCTAACTTGATCAAATCATAGCCATCCATTGTGATTAAATCTTGATCATTGAATTGAGCTTGATCAAATCCTCACCATCTAACCCATTATATATATATATATATATATATATATATATATATACACACACACACAAACACACACACACACACACATATACACATAAGGTCACCAATACTCGTAGAATCTTCTCGTACACAGTTAAACACTCCTAGCTTCATTAAATAATCAATAATGATTTTGGACCAATTATCCTTTGGCAACCCAAGCTTAACAAAGAAATCATATGGTTATAATTGAAAATAGAAAGGAACTTGAGTTTTAAGAATCTTAAAGGTTCACATATCATGATAACTTGCACTTGTAACATGAACATAATGTTTACTCACCTTATGGTTCCTTAGCTCCTAATGCCTATAGCCTTTGCACTTTTAACAATCCTCAAGTTCTAACATAACATTATAATTCAATACTTAGCATTGGCTTAATTGATAGTAGTATGTGCCATAGGAGTTATATAATAGTTATGAAATAATAGACATTAATTCTCAATGGCACGATAATATATTCATAATGTGAAAAGAGTTTCATATTATTAAATATAGTCCTTATTTATTTGTAAGAGGATCTATTCTCAAGTGTTGAGAATATCAAAGACAGATTGCTTTTGTACAAATATTTTAAATATGTTCATGGTCATAGGATTAATGACTGGGCATCATTAATTCTGAAAGACCATCACCTCTATTTGTTTCCTATAATCAGTATGTGATACATATGATTGTAGAGGTAGTGAGTCTCATGCTACTTGACAAGTAATGTCGATACAAACACGTGGATATTCATAGGATGAATAGTCAAACTGTGATGTTAGATGATAATAATATAGGATTTTATTACTTATCAATTATTTATCATCTAGGTCATAATAGTGCATATAATCCTTTGACTTGAGGAATACTATATCTCATATATAGGAAACTAGGATTTATTATTGCTTAGATAGACATACTATTCATGTATGGATATATGGCATGTGATGGTTCTAATTTATTATGTATGGAGATAAGTGATCGCCAAGATAGAATTCATTACCTCAAGTAAACAATGTTAAGATCCTATGTTATCTAGTTATTCTTGATACTTAAGTCCTTGGCCAAGACAGTGAGATTCAGTAGAAAGAGTTTCTAGTAGGAATCTAATCTTATCAAGAATTAGAACCAAGGTAAGGACATAGAATCGAGGCATATTAGGGTTTGATGTAAACCATTACCCTAGTCGAGATTGGGATGTTTAATGAAGGGATTCTAGTGCATGATGATTTATGATCGATGGTCCATGTGATGTTTAAAGTTATCAACTATAAATATTCATTTCTAATGAGGTCGTCATGACATGGAATGCTAGCTATCCTTCACAACTTATGGGACTAAGTGCGAAGTGGGGATTTGACATTAGTAGAGAAAAATATTTTCTCATTCCCATTGCTAATTAGATATGAACCTAGAAAGTCATACACCTAATAGTAATCACTTTCCAAGTGTAAAAGTTTTACTACAATAATTAATTAAAGTGTTTAATTAATTAATTAGTGGTAAAATGATTAAACATGTAATTAAATTTACAAGGACCCTAGCATGTCCTAATGTTTAATCTATGAAGGTTTCTATTCAATTAAATCTTAATTTGTATATGATGCAAATGAGAAAGATTAAATTGAAAATTGATTTGGACTAAATCAAAGACTTAATTTTAAGCTTAGGAAAAACCCTTAACATGTAAGATGTGGCCTAAACCCATATGTGATATGGTTAAGAGGCAATTTTGGGGTTAGAGAAAATTCAATATTCATAAGCTCATATGATCGGTTTAAGGGTTAGAAAATTTTCTACTAAGATTAAAATTGTAATTACATCTTTTAGCTAATGGAAATATCCATTTTACCCCTAAAGGATAAAATGGTTATTTCACCATTTGAAGAAGCAAAGTCAACTTTGCCTCTTCACTAAATTGTGAGCTAGAAGAATGTAAAAGGATATTTAAGCCTTTGTGAAGACTTAAGTGTTAAGTCTTGGAAAGATATAAAAGCCTTAGCTTTTATGTTGAAAATAAGAAGAGAGCATCATTTTTAACATTTGAAGCATCTCTAGAGAGAGAAGTTGAGAGAGAAAGAAAAATGAAGAAAGTGTTTCTTTAATTTTTCTTTTGATCTTCAATTATTTTTTTTTTTTGTTCTTTGTGAAAGAACATGTAACAACCCACAACCATTTGACAAATTTTTGTGACAATTTGCTTGACTTAAAGCCATGAAGGCTAAGTGTGTGCTTTTATAGAAATCTATGTGCTATGTGATTGATGAGTATTTGACATGTTTAATTAACTTTAATATGCATAATATGGGCTATTATTGTGAAATAAATAATTTATAGGAAGTGTATTAGCATAAAATAAAGTATTTTTCATAAAATGAATTTTCACGCAAAAAGCCGATTTTTAAAGCATAAAATAATTTTATGAGTATTTTAAAATAATTTTTAAAATAAATGTTTTGGGGGAAATTTTAAAGAAAATAATAAGGAAAATATTTTATTTTAGTTACCTATAATCAACCCCAAAATTAATTAAAAGCCCAAATACCCAAAAGCCACTACATCAAAACACTCCTAACTTAACTCGTTAAGGGTAATCTTAGAAATTGTGCAAAACCTTATATACATATTATGAAAATTCAACCAGCCCTTCATTCTAGTAGCCACCATCTGTTATTTCATTATTTTGGCAGAAAAATTCTCTCAAAATTGTTCTCTCTACTAAAATTGATAAAATACTTTCAAACTTTGAGATTTGGGGATATTTTCCTAAGTTTTTCCTTTCCTTTCAATTTATTGTTGGATTCTTATGAAACTAATCATGGAAAAATTATTTTGAACTAAATATTTACTAATTTTGATTGATAAAATTCAGCTTTGTTGAATCCTTGAGAGAGAAATCAAATTTTCTATTGAAAACACCTACCTCTCTACGCAATTTCTCCAAAGGTGAATCCTACAACTCAAAATTTCAATTTTCATGCATAAACACTACAAAGGAGGGGGTGGGTGGGGAGTTTCTGAATATTTGTGTTCTAAATAGATTTTTGATGTGTTTAGATGAAAATATTGAATTAAATCATATTTCTGCATATTACTATAACGACTGAAAAGTTTCAAAAAATAAAGAAATTCAAGGTTTTCATCCTAGAACCTGAAAGTTAGAAAATTTCATGGTTTTATATTGATATGGCTGCCAATTTGTGTACAATGGAATTCTAGATTGATAATTTTTAAGTTTGGATGGGAAATAATGATTTCAAATATGTGTTTACATATTACTGTAATGAACAGAAAGCATGGAAAGCAAGAAAAACTCGTGATTTTCACTCAAGATCCTAAACTTGGAATTTTCATGCATGAGAAATACCTATGGCTGCCAATTTGTGTGTATTAATGTTCTAAAGTAACATTTGTTGTGATTGAATGAAAAATAATGGTTTAAACCACAAGTTTACATGTTGCCGTAATGATCGAAAAATACTGAAAATAAGAAAACTCATGGTTTTTCATCCTAAAACCTAAAGATGGAAATTTTCATGCATATGGATCATAGATGTGCTAATTTCTACATGTTCATGTTCCATAATGATTTTTGTTTTGATTACATGAAAAATCTTGGTTCAAACCATGTTTCTACATATAACTGTAATAGATGAAAAGTGCGAAAAGTAAGACAATTTAGTTTTCTCTTTTATAGGGCATTCAGCCTACATTGGGATTCTTATCCCAATGTCTATAATTTTATGCAATGTATTTTAATGATTATTGACATGTATGTATGAATGATAAATAGTTAAATTGCATGTTGGTTGAAGGAATGACTCTAGACAAGGTTAGAGACAATTTGGTATACTTAAGTTATCTTAACCTTATGTTGCGATTGCAATGTGAATGTGATTAGGTAATACAGAAATAGGTTTTATGATGAGTCAATAATGAATTTATGATCTTGAATTGATGAGGAGATTAATTTAATGGATTGGGAATAATAGATAGGCATGACACTTGAAAGGCTATTGAGAAGTTGACATGTATGAAAGTGTTATGTGTATTAAGATGATTGTTAAAGTGAATTGAATCAAGATCATGACATTGTGCTTGACTTGAGAAAAGTATTGGTATGATTTATAATGTGTTTTCATGTGACCCTAGAAAGGCTAAATGGGCAAGACTTTTAAAGTCAACATATTATGTGCAAATGATGAGTGCACATCTATGTGTAACTCTAAGTGTATGCAAATGTTATACGTGCATGGAGTAGTTATGGAATAGGATAGCATGATGATTAAATATATACTAATTATTGAATTAAATATTATATTAGAGCTTGGGGAGTTCTAGAGGTTTGATGGCTATGAGTACTAGGAGCGAAGGAACCACATGGTGAGTAAACATTATGCTATTGTTATAAGTGCAAGATATCATAATTAAGTTAATGGGAACCTTTGAGATTCTTAAAACCCAAGTTCACTTCATTTAAATTTGATTATGTGATTTCTTTACTAAGCTTGGATTGCCAAAGGACAATTAGTCCAAAAACCAAAAATGTTTGTTCAATGGTATGAAAAAACCTTTGAGATTGCACCTTACTTACTTTCTTTCTGAAACTACACTATTATTGGATCTTTTATAAAGAAAGTTAAACTAGTATTGTTATCATGGTACATGTTAATGTTGCCTTAAGTGCTATTGTTATATATGAATACCATTAGCTCTAGCTATGGTACCTTTAATCCTTTATGCAGAAATCCTCATGCCGATACGAGTAACCATTAGAACCTTTGCACATGGCCTTAAGCCAATGGATAGGGGTAGTGTATCCACCTCAACTAGAAGGGATGGTTCTAACCATAGATCCTTATCAGTTTCATGACTTTATAAGTTATGGGTTAGGAGTTGGAATTTAGTATGAGGCCACCTCTCCCTCAAGTGAATGAGCTAACATAGTCATTTACTCTTTTATGGGTAATAAGTGTTGTAAGTGTGATTTCTGTAAACCTTATTTAGTGAAAATCTTGCTAAAGTGAAACTGTGAAACCATGATTTGTTAATCATAAACTATGGGTTATACATAATGGGCTCTCTTTGAAAATGGGATATATGATATCATAAATGCTATATTGTTTACTCATTGAGATCATCTATCTAATGAGTAAATTTGAGGAGGTAAGGTGATGGCTCAAGTTTTCTACTTCGCTTTGGGGATTCCTTGTACAAGTCTTTAATTATTCTATGTTATGAAGAGTTACTAGTAGATACTTCGGGAATTTATTTTAGGATATTAATCATTGATGATTTATTTTAAGACTTTAAATGTTATTTCCCTTATAAGACGTTATCAAAGTATTTTGTTAAACTATTTTTCTGCATATTAAAGTTTCCTCTACTATTGGACATTTAAGTTAGTGCATGGGGTTTGGTATGATCTTATGCGTGATTTGTATAAGTGGGTTCTACAGGCGTGGGTGACCTTATGCCTCCCTATGTTCTAGGATCATCATGTCTCTGAGGTTGGGATGTGATTGAGTTGGTATCAGAGCTCTAGTTTTTAAAGTCTAGTTTTGATTTATCTAATTGTTGGGTTAATTAAGTATAATCCTAAAGCATAGGAATTTTCCTGTCATGTCATTTGCAGTTTATTGCTAGCATAGTTCCGTGAAAATCCTAATAGGTTATTGTAATCCTTGTTATTGCTTGCCTGCTTTATGTTTATTTTGACAAATGACTATGAAGATTACCCTCGCTTGAGGACTGCAACCCAGAGCACCCTGTGTCACTTGTAAGAGGACTTGGCTAGAGATGTTCAAAAGAGTTATGTCTGTGATTCACCCTACGAGTGAAGAGACCCCTGACGAGGAGGAGGACCCCGAGGAGTGCTTGGATCTTGATTAGGTTTAGAGTAAAATCCAAAAGTTAGAGGATGACTATTCAAATTTGAAGGAAGAAAACTGACGTCTTATGCATTTAGTTCATGCCTTGAAGGAGGATGTGGAGCATCTTAAGGCAGGGATTATTGAGCATGGGGGAGACTACTCATTATCGAGGTCTTTATCTTCGACTAGTCATTGGCAAGATAGAGATCTTATTTATTATTGATGTGGCAATGGTGGTCATGTCGCTCTCAACTACCTTAGTGGAGGACACGAGGGCTAAGACGAGTAGTTAGTGATGATCGACGTAACAGCATAGTACTTTACATGATATGAATGATATTTCTTTTAAATACTAATAAGTGTTGAAAACACTATATTTTGTCCATTGTTCTTAATGTATTTTATGCCCCAATTGAGTTTAATTTGTTTGTTTTAGTGCTTTCACAGTTCTTTTAGTTAATAAAGATGCTATGATCTGAATATAATCTAAGACGGTGAATGATCCAAGCCAAAACACTGATTTTTTAGAGAAATATGGATTGCCATGAGTTGAGCCATGGCTGGTATTCCAGCCATGTGATAAGAGCAAAGAGGAAATCATCCAGTAGCCTCCCATGGGTGGAGACACGGCTGGGGTCTCACCCGTGGGAAGTCACATTTTCTTTCATTCACATTGCTATAATTGGAACTCTAGCCGTAGGTCTAATGGTGTGCATTAGAAAATTCAAAACTATAAAATCATATCTGACAATGTTTTAAAGGGGGAGACAGAGCGAATTAGCGAGAGAATAAGAAGTGAAAGAAGATATTGAAGATCGAAGATAAAAGAACAGGATTTCTTAGCACTTAATTCATGAATTGTTTGAGAATTCTTATTTCTTTAATTCTTTCTTTGGTTTCAGTGTGTGATATGAACTAATTCTTTCCAATTTGGGTATTGATGAACCCTAGAACCTTTTGTATAGATTGAATTACTTCTTATTCAATTAAATCATTCATTGAGTTATTTTATCTTTATTAATATTATTGCTTAAATTCCAATTAATAATTGCATGCTTATTAGTTGGGGATTGTTTTCATATAATTAATTAGAGATAACTTTATGTGAGTGGATCACTCATAAAGATTGAGGGTTAATTAGGGCACTAGAGATAGGCTTACAAGACTTCTTTGGTGGATAGTTTCTCGAATCTAAAGCATGACCTAATTGAGTTTGCTTGTGAAGAGATTCCTTGCATTCTTGTAGGAAATAGGGATTTAATTACTCGAGAGAGATTTTTATCTAATTTAGTGAAATGCCAATTCAATTTATGGAATGAATTTAGTTGATGTGTAGTTCCTGATATACAATTAGGGGCTAGGGGGATTCAATACCTAAATGGGCTTTTATTTCTTATATCATCTACTTTTTCCCTCTTGTTATTTTACTTAGTTTAATTCTAATTTAGTTTGAATATAATTATAATCCTTTTCATCGATACCAATTTGATTCACTAAACATTAGCAAACATTTTGAGCTAGTACTTACCTAAAGTCTCTAGTGGAATGATAACTCATTCACTACTATATTGCTTGTGCGATATGTACACTTGTAGAGTATGCATCAAGTTTTTGGCGCCATTGTCGGGGACATTTTAGAGTAATATTAGCAATAGAATTGAAGCTAGTGATTTAGTTTTTATTTTTATTTGTTATTTAATTTTTGTTTTGGTTTTTTTTTTTTTTGCAAAATTCTCTTTTCAAGTACCCTTTTTTGTTTATGACCAGAGCTAGTTCCTTCAATCTACTTGAATTTGATCCAGAATTAGAGAGAACATTGAGACAAAAGTGAAAGAAGGAATGATAACTAACTTTGGTAAGAGAGGTAGCAGACCTAAAAGGCATTGATTCAAAGGAAGAGGTTGAAATAATGGCAGAAAACCAGCCAAGAACCATGCATGAATATGCAAGGCCTACTTTTAATGGAGCCGACTCAAGTATGCGGAGGCCAATGGTCACTGCAAATAATTTTGAAATTAAGCCAAATGTGATACAGATGGTGTAGCAGACTTGCCAATTTGATGGTCTCCCTGATAAAGATCCTAATGCTCATCTTGAGAATTTTTTGGAGATTTGTGATACATTTAAGATCAATAATGTCTCAAATGATGTGATTAGGATGCATATGTTTCCTTTTTCACTTTGGGGAAAATTGAAGAAATGGCTCAAGTCTTTCTCAGCCGGTACTTTCACTACATAGACTCAATTGGCAGAGAAATTCTTAGAGAAATATTTCCCACCATCCAAGATCACTAAGTTGAGGAACGACATAACCTCCTTTCTTCAGTAAGATGGTGAGACTCTTTATGATGCGTGGGAAAGATTTAAAGACTCATTAAGGAAGTGTCCGCATTATGGCCTTCCACTATGGCACTAGATTCAAAACTTTTATAACGGTTTGAACTATATAAGCAAACAGTCTGCGGCAGCCGGTGGTTCCGTCAATAACAAGACACCTGAAGAGGTAAGGGACTTAATTGAAGATATGGCTCTCACAAACTATTAGTGGCAAGTCCCTAGAGATCAGAGAAGGATTGGCGGAGGTGTTTCACATCAGGTGGACCCAATTGTTGCATTGACCGCTCAGCTTAAAGCCATGAACAGAAAAATGGATTCCTTGATGGCATTTTCATTAGTAAGACAAGCTCAAGTGATGTGTTGTGATTGGTGTGGGGGAGGACACCAAAGTCAAGATTGCCAAAGTGGCAATAATTTTGCCAAAACGAATGATAAGCACTTAATTGACTACACTTTACCCTTTGTTTTTAATAATATTTTATCCTTAAATTGAGTTTGATTTGTTTGTTTAGTGTTTTTCTAGAGTTCTTTTAGTTAATCCAGTGCCAAATAATGCCATGAATCAAATGTGACTTAGTATGACGAAAGATCTAAGCCAAAATGCTAAAATTTTAGAAAAAGATGGGCAGACATGGGTGGAGCCACCACTGAGATTTCACCCATAGGACAGACACCACTGAAATCCCACCTGAGATTCCACCCATGTGATAAGAGCAAATTAGAAAAAAAACATCCAGTAGCCTCCCATAGGTGGAGCCACCACTAAGGTTTCACTCATGGGCCCTTGTTATTGTAGCCACCACTGGAACCCCAGTGGTGGCTCCAGTGGTGGGAGGTTAAAATTCAACAATATAAATCATATCAAATAGCATTTTAAGGGGAGCAGCCACAGAGCAAAAATAGAGATTTAGGAGGGTTGGCTAAGCCCTAGAGTCATGGGAAAGGCTTAAAGGCTAGAGATATTGAGGATTTAATCAAATTAAAGATCAAGATCCAAGGAGAAGTGGAAGATTGAAGAGAAGATTTCAAAGAACATCTTTAAGATCTATTTGAGATTTCTTCCTTTTTTTTTTTCTGCATCTTTGTTCTTGAATTTTAATATGAAGTAATTATATTTGTAATGAACCCTAGTTTTGATTGTATAGATTAAAGGATTTAAACTTTAATCAATTCATCTTTGGTTGTTTTAATTTCATGATAAATCTTATTATTCTAATTATCAATTGCTAGCTTGTTGATTGGATATTGTTTCTATATTGGACGAGTAGAGATACCCTGATATAGATAGATCATTCATAGGAATAAAGAGTTGATTGGGGTGCTAGAGATAGACCTACAAGACTTCTTTAGATGTTAATCTCTTAAACTTAATGCTGCTCCTATTTGATTATAGGTTGAGAAGAGATTCCCCTATAATACTTAGGAAGTCAGGGATTTAATCACTTGAGAAAGGTTTTTATCTAATTTAGTAAGAGTCCAATTCAATCCATTGTTTGATGTACATGAGAAACTAGGGGGATTTATATTTAGATTAGCTTTGCCTAGATTATTTCCATCAATATCATTTACTTACTTTCTTTTATTAGCTTAGTTAATTTAGCTTGTTTTAATCAATCTACATCTTGATCAACTAGACAATAATCAAAGTTTGCGCTAATACTTATACACTATCCTTGTGGAGACAATACTCATATACTCATTACTTTATTACTTGATAATGACCTATGCACTTGCAATTGGTTAGTGTGCATTTCGGCACATCAAGTTTTTGGCGTCGTTGCCGGGGATAGTTTTATAATATTAGCAATATTAATAGATATTATTGATCTAGTTTTTATCTTTATATTTTTGTATTTGTTTTTGTTTTTGCTTTCCTTGTTTTATTTTTTTTATTTTTACTATTTTATTTATTTTTTCTATTTTATGTTTTTGTTTTGTTTTAAGTTTGTGTTTCGAGAAAAAAAAAGAAAAGAAAAAGAAAAGAAAAAGAAAAATTTCTCCATGGCTGATCGAAACTATCAAGACTGGAACTTTTACCCAAATATAGAATGGGGATACCAGCAAAATCAGTTTCACGATCATGGGTACATCTATCATACTGATTTCTCAAAGGAATATGGATGGGAAGCACCAACAGAGAAGTCATCCCTTGAGCTTACATTAGAAAGATTCACGGCATCTACAGAGAATTGCGTTGGGGAATTAGACAAAAGAAACAAGGCATTAGCAGTTGGCTTCCCAACTCAATTTGAAATGGACACTACGTTGGAGGATGACGAGCATGCATAAGAGGAGCAGAGGTTGAAAGGGATGTTTGTGACTTTAGTGGGAGCTACAGAGGAAAGATTTCAAAGCATCAAGATAGCTTTGGAATACCAACAGACTTCTCTTCACAACTTAGAAATTTTGTTAGGCAGATTTTGGAATTGCTAACTGAGAGATTTGAAGGCAATCTACCCAATGATACCAAAGCCATTCTAGAAGAGCAACAAAAGACCACTACCATCAATTGGTTTTGGGATGATGAAAATAAAGAAGACGAGAATGGTGTGGCAAATTTGGGAATGCTACACAAAGAAGTTGATGAGGATTGCTTAAGTGAGCAATCCCAATTCCAACAATGGGGCATGAATGGAGTGGAATCCAATGTTGAAGAACTCTCTTTTGATGATAGTGAGTTATGGGAAAGCATGGAGGGGGAAGCTATGCATGCTAAAGATCACACCTCCCCTATTTTTCCAGCCCTCCCACTTTTTGAAGAGAATGATAATAAACCACTCACAACCCCAATAACCACCCTTCCTATACCCCGAATTCCATCAAATGAACGCATAGCCACAACTGATCTTAGACCCTTGCCAATATTCTTTAAGTGTGTATTTGTTAGAGAATCAAGTATGTGGCCAGTACTTGTAGTCTTTAAATTTTCTTTGGAGAGGGAAATATGTTTTATGGAGGTGTTAAAGCAAAAGGTTAGTGAATTTGTGTGGAGCATCTTGGAATTGCAAGAGGTGGCTGCCATTGGCAATGTACATGCTTTCTTTGGTGCCAAAGCTGAAATCCATGCACTTAGTCTGTGGGTAAGACTATTCGATGATGATTCTAAACCCGGCAAGCTTCAGTTTGCACATAATGGAGAATCAAAAATAATTTTTATTACTAAATAAAGGCTATGCAAAGCCCACAACCTTTGCATATTCTTCTTTATCTTAGTTTATGGAGGTAGATAGCACAAGGAAACCTCCAAGTCGTTGGTGGAAGATGAATAACAATAACATCCAACTAATACGTTGTTAAAGAAGCGCTGAATGGGAGGCAACCCATTAATGGTTTATTTTAGTTTTTATTTTTATTTTCTTTTGTTTTTATTTTACTTTGAATGGATCTTACTTTGATTGTAGTTTAATTTTTCTCTATGCAGAAACATTGATCATGGTACATTCTCACTGGAAGGAGCACCAGCACGATTCATGTGGTATATCATTCAGGGTAGTTAATTCTCTCTTTTACTTTTTCATTTTCCTTGCTTACAACATATTAGGGACAATGTGTTACTTAAGTGTGGGGAAGAGGTATATTATTGTGCCCTATGTTTTATTGAATCTTATGATTAAGTAAATTGAATTATGGTGATAGTTTGATTTGAAATTAACTCTCTCTAGTGATTAATTGGTCTAATTTTGCTATGACAATGACTTGTTGCAGTATGGATTGAATGTGGTGGTCATGATTAGGAAATTAAATTTTTACAAATCTTTTTGCCTAAAATTTGAATCTTTAGTTACACTTTTTAAGCCTATTTTATTCTACTGTTACTTTTGTTCTAGTTTAGTAGAAATGCTTAATACCTTAGGTGGCTTGACTATTTTTCTTAAAAAAAAAAAAATAAGTATATATATATAAAAAAATATTATGTAAAGGAGCTTTGAAAATATTTACATATTTTGCTATTCTTGACTCTTGGAACATAAGGGATTGAGAATATGAATAGTGCTAGTAGCCATTTGAATATGTGATTCTAGTTGAGTAACCGGAGGCCGGCACCACAAGAGTTTGCATTTGCATAAAACGACTAGGATGACAATTCAAACAAGTTGGGCTCCTTAGTTAATTAAAAAGAAAACATGAATTGAAATGCATAATCAATGAAAAGTCGAGTGAGTAGTTAAGCACCTATTGGAAAAATTCTTATAAATCTACTTTGCTTGAACTTTTGTTTCTGTGAAATTATTTGCTCAAACCTGTAACTTTAGAATTTAGATTTTAGATTTTTTTTTTAGATTTGTTTTAGAGATTTCTTGATTTGGCTACCATGTTTAAGCCTTGCTGATTTCAAGTTGTTGTAAATCTTTTTGAATTTCTTTGACTAGAGAGAGTAGGTTTTATCTCTTACTGTTGTTATGATTTAATTTGCCTGAGGACAAGCAAATACTCAAGTGTGGGGGATTTTGATAAGCACTTAATTGACTACACTTTACCCCTTGTTTTTAATAATATTTTATCCTTAAATTGAGTTTGATTTGTTTGTTTAGCATTTTTCTAAAGTTCTTTTAGTTAATCTAGTGCCAAATGATGCCATGAATCAAATGTGACTCAGAATGGTGAAAGATCCAAGCCAAAATGCTAAACTTTTAGAAAAAGATGGGTAGATACAGGCGGAGCCACCACTGAGATTCCACCCATAGGACAGACACCACTACAATCCCACCTGAGATTCCACCCATATGATAAGAGCAAATTAGAAAAAAAAACATCTAGTAGCATCCCATGGGTGGAGCCACCATTAAGGTTTCACCCATGGGCCCTTGTCATTGTAGCCACCACTGGAACCCCAGTGGTGGCTCCAGTAGTGGGAGGTTAAAATTTAGCAATATAAATCAAATCAAACAACATTTTAAAGGGAGCCACCACAGAGCAAAAATAGAGATTTAGGAGAGTTAGCTAAGCCCTAGAATCATGGGAAAGGATTGAAGGCTAGAGATATTGAGGATTTAATCAAATCAAAGATCAAGATCTAAGGGGAAGTGGAAGATTGAAGAGAATATTTCAAAGAACATCTTCAAGATCTGTTTGAAATTTCTTCCTCTTTTATTTTCTGCATCATTGTTCTTCAATTTTAATATGAATTAATTATATTTGTAATGAACCCTAGTTTTGGTTGCATAGATTAAAGGATTTAAACTTTAATCAATTCATCTTTGGTTGTTTTATTTTCATGATAAATCTTATTATTCTAATTATTAATTGCTAGCTTATTGATTGGATATTGTTTCTATATTGGATGAGTAGAGATACCCTAATATAGATAGATCACTCATGGGAATGGAGAGTTGAATGGCGTGCTAGAGATAGACCTACAAGACTTATTTGGATGTTAATCTTTTAAACTTAATGCTGCTCCTATTTGATTATAGGTTGAGAAGAGATTCCCCTATAATACTTAGGACGTTAGGGATTTAATCACTTGAGAAAGATTTTTATCTAATTTAGTGAGAGTCCAATTCTATCCATTGTTTGATGTACATGAGTGTGATGCCTCGTCCAAGCATCGGTTCGATCCACCGAGTAATTGAAATACTCTTCGGGAGAAATTCCACGATTGGAACTCGCTATGAGTTCAGAAAATTGATTTTTGCAATTTGAAATTTGAAAAGTGAGTCGCCACTTTAATTTATTTATTTCAATTGGGAAAATTAAAGAAAACGCAATATGATTGACTCCAAAAATAATTTGATTTATCCCAATGGAAAAATGTACCAATCCGCGAGTGACCAAGGAGGGCTCAGGGATCAAGTTTTGGTAATTACACAATTAAGAAAATATTATTTTCTTTAGTTTGGCTAAAAATGCAAAGTAACTCTTGAAAAAAAAAGGAATTTTTGTGTATGCATGAATAGGAATATGATGATGAATGAAACAGATATATATATATATATATATATATATATATATATATATATATATATATATATATATATATATACATGATAAGATGGAATGACAATAAATAAGTAAGATAAATCTTACTTAATTATTACAATATCGAAATAATTGAAATAAAGAGGATCTTTCCTCTAGCCCTTATGGGTATTAAGAAAAGCACACATTCCCCATATAAACTAATATAATATCATAAATAAAAGAATAATATAAATAAATAAAAATAAAAGAAAAACAAGAATGATAAAAAAGATTTTGGAGTTGATGCCCTTCAGAATGATAGCTTGTGTATCCTATTGAATAGGAATCAAACCCTATGCAGTTCTTTCTTCTTGCGAAGGAGGGGTTATAAAAAGGTGTTGATTTGTTTATTAACTTAATTCTAAATCTTAAATTAATAAATTTTAGATCTTTTTAATTTTAGACCTAAAGAGAATTCTAGATCTGAATTTAGAATTTTGAAAAATAAAAAAGGATTATACCTTTGTTTTTCTTGGTTTTCTGACGAATGGAACAAGCCATACTCTTAATCTTAACTCCATCTTGAATTCAAAAGAAACTTGAAATCTGGATCTGAAAAACAACAAGTATGTTAGTATAAGAGAGGATTTATGCTTTGGAATGTTCTCAACTACTTTTGAATGTGTTGGAATGCCTTCGAATACATTGGAATGCATTGTAATGCGTGTCAAATGAGCTTGAAGGAGGCTTTTTTTATAGAGCTGCTAGAGGGGGTTCTAGCAGTATGGACAGCGGCGTTGGCACGTCGGCGGCGGCACTGGCGATGTGCCGGCCGTCCTGAGGTACCGGTGATGTGTCGGCCATCCGGCAGCACGTTTAACATGCCGCCTGGTTGCCGGCACCAATTTAGTGCCACACATGGTGGCATGTAGGAGTGTCGTCCTGCAAGCGGCACAAAATGCATGCCACCTAGAAGGCGGCACGGCAGGCACGTCGCCTAAATGGTGGCACGTTTCTCATGCGGTTCGACCTGCTTCCTACTTTTTCATCCGTTTTGGGTCTGTTTCAGTTCTGATTCGAGCTCAGTTTGATCCTGTGGGTTTGTAACTGAAAGACGGTCAACTGGAGGTGCAATTTTGAGGGTTCACAACTGCCCCCCTTATCTAATTTGGTAGACAGAGGCTGAATCTGATAAGTGAGAACCGGAAGGCTTAGGATGTTGTTTTGA
This sequence comes from Reutealis trisperma, assembly GCA_947687605.1. Lineage (NCBI taxonomy): Eukaryota > Viridiplantae > Streptophyta > Magnoliopsida > Malpighiales > Euphorbiaceae > Reutealis > Reutealis trisperma. Next base: position 273,005 of record CANTUT010000215.1, on the reverse strand, counting down.
GCATTCTGAATGTCCCTTTCAGTATCGAGAGTTGTGCAAGAGCTTCATGTCTGATTTATGGCCATTCTGACTCTGTTTGAACTATTTTCTAATTTTCATGCTATTTTTGAATTTTTAATTTTTCTGCAATTTTAGGAGATTCTGAACTCCAGTCGAGACCCCGTCTATTTCGAGAGATGGATAAAAATCATGGAGATTAACTATTTCAGATGGAACTGAATTCTGATTTAAAATGAGCCTGTTATGGTAAAACCACATGAACTGGACCTGTGAATCAAAAAAAGTAAAAAGATGTTATGAGGGGGGCCCACCTCTACTAGTATATAAACCTTCACTTCCTTCACTTTTCTCATAAGTTCATTTTCACTCTCTCTCTTCTCTCTCTCTCTCTCTAGCTTTACTTTTCCCTCTAATTTTTTTTCTCTTTTAATTCTCTATCTTTTTTTTTTTTATTCTCTCAATATGGAAATCTTCAATCAGCCAGCAATGGGTGCTCAGGACTCGGAGACATTGCTGAAGGAGCCAGATCATCATGTCAGCTACACTGAATCCCTTCAGGTATGCTTTCCTTTCCCTGCATAGTCAGTAAGAATTCTAATAATTATTAATAAAAACTTTTTTTTTTAAAAAAAAAAATTACAGACAGTACAATTGAGGCCTAAGGGAGGCCATAGTTTCATGGAGCTAGTCCGCATTTATCTTAACAATTAGGAGACTATCCGTCTGCGCCTTGAGCCATCTAATTTGCTCGGGTGGCTGGAACTGGACATCAAGTAGTCGGTTAATACTATTATGGTTTGGGCACTGGCAGAGCATTAGTGGGATACTACAAACACATTCCACCTTTCCTGCGATAAGATGATAGTCACTCCCTTTGAGTGGAGCATGCTTACTGATATGCATTTCAGATCTCGTCTTCTTGAGTTTTATTCTTCATGGATTGAGCACTTTTCTGTAGAGATGACCGCTCTGATTGGGGCTGATCCCCCTCGTGGAAACCTTTATGTCCCACGTTCTTGGCTTCATCAGGCCATGATGACTATAGGTCAGACTCCTAGTTAGTATGGTGTTGATCAGGGTGCTAGACTTTGCACCTTGATTATCTTGAGCTGTACCTTTCTACATAACAACAAGGACTGCATAAATTTGAATATCCTGCGATCTTTGGAGAATCTGGTTGAGATTGAGGAGTTTGACTGGGGAGGTGCAGCCCTTTGTGCAATGTATCATGAGCTGTGCAGCATTTCCCATGGCATGCTTTGTAACCATGGTGGTACCTCCATTATGCTTGAGGTGAGTATTACACTCTGGTATTTTGTTATCTGATCTTTGCCTGGTAACTGACAAAATTCTGTTTCTTGCAGTACTGGGCTTATGAGCACTTTCCAATGCTGGCTCCATCACTGAGAGAGCCGGCTACTATCGACCCCCCTATGGATGCATTTGGAGGGCGTCCAACATACATTCCTTCATGGAATGACCATTTGATCATTGTAGATAGATCTTTGCTATTGTGACCGTAGACTAGGTATTCCTTTATTGATCTTAACCTGAATTTTACTATTTATCTTCTACTGCTGAATATTGCAATCCGTTTACAGGTGAGATGGTTGCCATTTATCAGGTTCACAAAGTAGATTCCTGACCAGATTAGGCCTAGCATAGACTTGTCCTCTTGTCGACTCTTGCTCCGCTGTGAGTCTTTGAGGATGTTCTACTTAGGAGAGAGGGTAAGGGCACAGGTTACAGGAGAGAGAGTTGTGCCACAGTCCCCTCTTGCAGACTTGAGGTTTGGGCTAGCTATCTTGGGAGAGGATGATTGGGTTGTCGGAGCTTCCTATTTGGATTTTCTATTGCCTAAGATGGACTATGATGAGTTTTGCAAGGCATCCTTGATGCGGGGCACACTTCCCTTGGATAGATTGCAGGGACTGTCACATAAGGGATCTAGCTCAGTGTCTTCCCGATGTCTTCCCTTCAGAGTTAGGAGCTTTTTCTCTCCACAGGCTGGTAGTACCATTCTGGTTGGCAGCACGGGCCCTAGGGTTAGACCTTCAGGTGTTATGGCTGGCCCTCAGGTTTTACAACTGATCCTTTTGGGATTGGCCCTTTAGGAGCTAACAGCTTAGCTCCATCTCTAGCTCCAGATGCTTCAATGGGAGGTCCGACTGATCCGATTCCCTTGCCTGCTGGTCTTGTCTATTTGCCAGCTCATCTGGATTATGTTTCTTGTGACGGCCGATCATGACATTTCCATCTTCCTGATGATTGTCTAGCCTTCTTCCCTACTATCCCTGATACTGTTACATAGGTAAAAATTTTTGTATAACTGGTACTTTTAGCCCCTTGTCTGTCTGCCTTATAGTGATTTTTTTATGCTTTCCTTTCTTCTCCAGGTTCCCATAGAGTTCGTTCGCTATCACTATGATCTCTTGGGCCAATATGCATTTGTTTTAACCTCCTTTCTGCACGACAGGGATTTGTCAGAGGATAGTCACGAGCATGAGATGTTTAGGCAAGGACACCATAGACCCAGGCGCGGTTGTTAGAGACCTATTTTGTCAGCTTTTGCTTTTTCATGTATACATGTACGAAGGATGATGGATGTATGTATGATATTTTGAATATATGCACTTTATGCTCATGTGGCATTTTGGATGTATGATATGTATGACTTTATGCATGTTTTGAATGAGATGGGTGCATGGTATGAATGCATATATTAGACTGAATAGGATTCCATTGCGCTATACCTTACATCTTTCTCTCGTTTTCTGCTCGATTTTGAGAAAAATGAATTATTTTAAGTCCAAAATTTTGAGAAATCATGGTAAAAACTATTTTGAGGAAAAGTGGCACAAGGAGGCAGAGGAGAGGTGGGCAGCACTGTTTTTGTGCTGCCGGTATGGGCGGCATGAAAACTGTGCCACCACCAGCGTGCCGCTGCTATGGCGGCACGTCCACCGGTATAGCAGCACGATTAGCGTGCCGTCGGCAGCGGATCTGGCAGGCTAAAAATTCACCTATTTAAGCAGCTTTTGTCCGCTTTTTAGTCCGTGCCATCAATTTTTAAGCCTCCAAAAGTCATTTTCAGTCACTTTTTGCTCTCCATCAATTTTATTTATTTTTATTCCTCACAATGGAGCCCTATTTCAGCCATGCAATGTTCTTATGCTGCAAAAACCTTACCAAAGTGGAGAGAATTAATATGGGGAGGTATGGGGTAAGTGCTATGCCCACTTTAAGAGGTATAAAGATTGATTGGGAATTTCTGCGCGCCTACTTACGCTTTTGGGATCCAACTGCTCATGTCTTCAAATTTGGGGCATCTATGGAAAAGATGTGTCCTATGTTCAAGGAGTTTTATATGCTAGTCGAATCTGATCTAGAAGTTATGCTAGCTACTCCTGTTGAGAAAGTAGGATATTTCAACTCTTTCAAGGGACTTTTTGACTTAAGTACAGAATTTGCTAGTCCCATGGTAGTGGATGACTGGGTAGATCTGACTATTGTGATAGCGGAATTCCATGATCCTAAGGATTTTGAGGATGATGGGTGGTTTCATTTGAGAAGGTAAGCTCTATCCTTCTGTCTGACTACCGAATATATTTTTGTGAGCCCTGCTGGTTGGAGCAATGCTAGAGTCACTGAGCTGATTTTGCAAATGGAGGAAGGGAGATTTATTGCAGCTATAGTGCTGGATGAGACCATCATGAGTTTGGACAGGTCTTGCACTTCTGATGGACTATGGTCAATTAGCCCTATTATTCTTCAGGTTGAATTCTAGCTTTTGTATTTTAGTTCAACTGCTTTCTATATTTTCATATACTTATCTCGTTTGCATTTTTCAGATTTGGCTAAGAGACCATCTCTAGATAGTTGGACCTCCCACCAAGGTGGATTATTCTGCTTCATGGTATAGAACTCAGACCATTGTGATTAAATGAAATTCTGAGAAAGAATGGAAAAAATGGTTGATGGAGTTGGACTCTGATGACCTGCTATGGAGGTGCAAGTGGTACAAGATCAAAAGTTTCATGACCATGAGCTTTGGCTACACGATGGTCTACTTGTTAGGGTTGAGGATGGTGACCTTTTACCAAGCTACTAGGGTTATGTGCCAAATGGGACATAGTAAGGATGTGCCCCCAGATGGTGCTTTGTTTGAATATGTTCTGATTACTGAGACCATTGCTCGAGCTGCAGAAATGGATGGCTAAAGGGTTTTCATGCTGTTCGCCCTGTTGACCAAGGTGATAAACCCATGCAGTATATTGACTGGTGGATAGCCAACTTATAGAAATCAGAGAAGGCTAGAAAGGCTGCTATTCTTGAGGAGATAGAGGAAGAATCATAATTACTATTTTAGCTTAGGACAAATTTTTGACCATGTCTTTATTTTCTTTTGATGTTCCAAAGATTAAATAAGACAAATAAGACATCATTCATTTTTATCTCTTTTGTTGCTCTAACTTTTGCCTAAGCCATCCTTTCGGGTTTTCAATTTAACGAGCTTATATTTCATCTTTTTTTTTTTTTGACACAATTAAGAGCCAAGTGAATGTGAAATGAAAATTTTATTGAGGAATTGGACCGAACCCACATGGGCTGCCTACACATCTCATTACAATGATTCATGATTTTTATTCTTTTTCCTCTTTATGGAGAATCAGGTCCACGTAGTTCTGTCCTTGAGGAAAGATGTGAATGCTAAGTATGATTTTACAATGATTGCAAATGCTATGCATGACTTACAAGGATGCTTATGCAAAGTATCTTTTGAGTTGATCCAGGTTGTATGGACTAGCAAATTCTATGCCATCCAAGTCCATTAGGATTGCTATTCCTTCGAATAAGATCTTCTTGATCACAAATGGACCACTCCAGTTTGGTTTGAATTTTTCCCTTGGATCATGAACAGGTGCCCTTATTTCTTTTAAGATAAGGTGACCTTCTTGTAAACCTCTGTCCCTGACTCTCTTATCAATGTGTTGAGCCAGTTTCTGTTGATAACCTTGCATCTGATATAAGGCATCCATTCTCTTTTTATGGATGGTAAGAAGTTGGTTATGGTAGCCTTTCACCCATTCCACTTCGTCCAATTGACTCTCCCTCATAATATGAGCTAACTTGACTTTTACCTTGATTGGCATGATGGTTTCCATCTCGTACACTAATGAGTAAGGTGTAGCACTGGTTGGAGTCTGTACTATTGTTCTATATCCCCATAAGGCATATGGCAAATGCAGATGCCAATCCTTATAGTTGTCAGCCATCTTTTATAGTATACTCTTAAGAGTCTTATTTGCAGCTTCAACTGTGCCGTTTGTTTGAGGTCTGTACGGAGAAGACTTGTGGTGTTGAATTTTCTCCTTCTTTAATAGCTAAGCAGCCTCCTTTTGGAAGTAAGATCCATTATCAGTGATGATCTCAAAAGGGACCCTATACCTACAAAGGATGTTGGTACGAATAAACCGGGCTACTCACTTGGAATCCAATATCTGATAAGGTGCATCTTCAACCCATTTGGAGAAATAGTCAATAGCCACCAGAATGAATTCGTGCTTGTTGGAAGACTTTGAGCTTATCTTGCCAATGATGTCTAGGCCCTAAGTTGCAAATGGCTAAGGCATGGTGATAGGCGTTAGAGATATAGGAGGCTTCTTTTGAAGTTTGGCATAGATCTGACACTTATGGCACCTCTAAACATATCTTGCACAATCTTGATTCATAGTAAGCCAGAAGTAACCCTGATTCATGATCTTGTGGGCTAGAGCAATTTTATTCATGTGTGGACCTTCGTTACCACTATGCATCCATTCCATGATCTGCTGGGCTTCTACTTCAGTGACACATCTCAGATGGATGTTATCCCAAACCTGTTTATATAGTACTTCCCCATTTGGAATGAAACCCTTGGACAACTGTCTTAAAGTCCTCTTTTCTGTTTTAGAGGCCCCTTTAGGATAGAGTCTATTCTTGATGTAATTGAAGATATCCCAAAACCATGGTTTGTTGTCAGCTGCTTGAATATTCAAACAATGAGCTACGCAGGCTGGCTCATGCTTAACTTCAATTGTAACAGGTCTGATTATGAAGCCATCGCTTATATCAAGCATTGAGGCGAGTGTTGCCAAAGCATCAGCAAATTTGCTCTTCGTTCTTGGAAGATAATGGAAAGACAATTCATGGAAACTGGCTACTAGTTCAATTAGGCATTTATGGTAAGGAACCAAATGCTCTTCTCTGATCTTCCACTTCCCCAAGGCTTAGGAAACTATCATATTTGAATCCCCGTAAATCTCAAGGCATTTGATTCTGAGCCTTATTGCTGCCTCAAGACCACAGATGCATGCCTCATACTTTGCTTCATTATTTGTTACTTCAAAGTTTAATTTGATGGCTATGGGTAGGTTTTCCCCACTCGGTGTAATGAACACAATGCCAGCACCATACCCTTTGTTGTTAGATGCCCCATCAAAGTAGAGCTTCCATACTTCACTGTCAATTGTTAGGATGTCTTCATCAGGAAATTCAGGTTTAACCCAATGATCATCTACTGGAGCTGCAGCTAACTGATCAGCCACTATGCTACCCTTAACTGCTTTTCACTGTACATATTTTAGATCATATGCAGCTAATACAGCCATTCACCTTGCCATCTTACTGTCAAGAACTGGCTTCTCCATAAGGAATTTCAAAGGGCTCTTGTCAGCAAGAACATGAGTTGTAAAGGAGCAAAGGTAGTGTTGCAGCTTGTGGCAGACCAATACTCTAAAGCAAGACATAACTTTTTTGTAAAACTATACTTGAGCTCATGAGACAGCATCCTTTTGCTCAAGTAATAGATGGCATTTTCCTTGCTGGAGTCAAGAGCATTTTGGGCAATCATTGCCCCCATTGCTTCATCTGTTACTGATAGATAAAGCAACAAAGGTTTTCCAAACCTTAGTGGCTGTAGTATCGGTGGGTTTAGCAAATATTGCTTGATCTGGTCAAAAGCTTTCTGATAGTCATCATTCCACTGCTTAGAGGCTCCTTTTCTGAGTAGCTTGAAGATGGGACCACATATATCAGCCAACTGATTGATCAATCGACTAATGTATTGTAACTGTCCAAGGAAACCTCTGATCTCCTTTTCTATTTTTAGAGTTGGCATTTCCAAAATTGCCTTTGATTTAGCAGGGTCCACTTTTATACCCTTCTTGCTGACCATGTGGCCTAGGAATACTCCAGATGAGGCTCCGAAGACACATTTGGTAGGATTGAGCTTGAGATTGTACTGGCGAGGTCTAAGGAAGAATCGCCATAGTGCCTCTGAATGTTCTTCAATAGTGATGCCTTTGATTACTATGTCATCCACATAAACTTCAATTTCTTTATGCATCATGTTATTGAAAATGGTAGTTGCCATCCCTTGGTATGTTGCCCCGACATTTTTAAGCCTAAATGGCATAACTCGATAGCAATAGGTGCCCCATTCAGTAATGAATGTTGTCTTCTCTTTGTCAGGAGGATGAACCATTATCTGATTATACCCTGCAGCCAGGTCGGTTAAGGAAACCAATTCAGAACCTGCTATGCAGTCTACTAATAGATTAATGTGAGGCAAGGGAAAATCATCCTTGGGACAGGCTTTATTCAGATCCCTATAATCCACACACATTATGACTTTACCATCCTTCTTGAGAACCGACACAATGTTAGCAAGCCAAGATGGATAGTTGATGGGCTTAATGAAGTTGTGCTCCAGTAGATTGGCAATTTCTTCTTTGATTGGTATAGACCATTCCGTCTTGAGTCTTCTCAATTTCTGCTTAATGGGCTTAGCACCTGGGTAGACCGGGATTTTATGAACTGCTATGCTTGGATCTAACCCTGTCATGTCTTTCAGTTGCCATGCAAAACAATCTTAAAATTCTTTGATCATCTTTTCAATGTGATCCCTGTTTATGCATGCAGATGCAATGAATGTAATTTTTGATATGCCATGAGTGCCAGCATTAATGGGCTCTTTAATTGTGTCATCTTTTATTTTATTTATTTCATTTTTATTTGATGTCTCATTTAAGTCAGATTTAAAAGTTGGAATATCAAAGAAAAATGGAGACACAGAGTCGTAAGAGGAAAGAGTATGATTTTTGTTGATTTCGAATGGGGATATGTCCCAATTTACATCAAATTGAAAAGTTAGACCCTCAAGGTTAGTTACATTATCAACAAAAGAAATAGAAGAGACAGACTCAGATTTAGAAGATGAGTCTATCTCAAACTGAGACTCTGATTCGGGTATGGATTTTGGTTCGAAAGGATAAAAGGGGCTCTCCTCAAAGGACTAATTTTGCAGCTCGGTCTTGGTGGGCTGAATTAAGGTGGAAGGGTCAGTTTTCTTCTCCTCAATAGTGAGCATGGACACTTCATCAAAAAGACTAGCCTCTATGTTCTCCTCCCAATCTTGATTGAGCATGTAGATTGGTTCACAGTCTTCTATCTCGAGTCTGAAATCAGAAAAGATTTCAAACCCGAGGATCAATTTTCTAGTAATAGGGCAGACCCAAGGCTCAGGAAAGTTATAGTAAGGAACTGTGTCACCTTCCTTTACAAAATAGCCGTTTAGAGTTTTGAAGTAAGGGCACATAGGCCAGTCATAAACCTCACCTCTTTTAAGGGCAGCTATTCTGTCTTTGGCCTGATTTTCCATTTCTTCTAGATCCTCATAAGTGGGCTCATACCCTAGCCCAAATGGTGGTGTTGCAACTAGATAGTCCAGGAAAGACTTCAAGCCTTGTTGGCTTCTTCCTAAACCTAGATTAGGAAAATAATTCATTTTGTGGAGCATGTTAGCAACAGTAATATTCTCGAAGGGGTCAAAATCAAATGGAACGAATTGTTTACCCTCTTCACCCTTAATGTATTGAATGAAAGAGAAACCAGAGAGTGGATAAGTGGATAGTTTGGGCTAAATCTCAAGAATAGGAACAGAGCTTGGAATGTCTGGTCTTCCATGCATGTCTCCTTTAATAGTGATGACCCCGTTTCTGAAAGGGAACTTGACTTTCTAGTGTAGAGAGGAAGGATAGCCTTTGCTTGGTGAATCCAGGGCCTTCCAAGTAGTAAGTTAAAACAAGAAGGTGCATCAATCACTTGAAATGGTATGGTGAAAGATGTTGGCCTAATAGTCATATCTATGATAGCCACCCTGAGGACTTCCCTCTTGGTATTGTCATACGCCCTTACTATCTGATCCAAAGAGGTAAAATCAGTAACCTCCAGTCCTAAGCAGCTTGCCACCTTTAGTGGGCATACATTTAAGGCTAAACCATTATCAATCAGAACCATTGGCGCTTGCCACCTTCAGTGGGCATACATTTAAGGCTAAACCATTATCAATCAGAACCATTGGCACAGTCTTTCCCCATGTTACTACTATGATGCAAAAGGCATTGTTGTGGTTAGGATCTCCTTCTGAAATGTCAATTTCCCCAAAATTGATGGACACCCCTTTAGTAGCAGAGGTAATAGAAGCAATAATGTTTTCTGGTGTGATGTCAATTGGAGCTTGGCATTGATTCAACGCCTTGCAAAGAGCTTGGCAGTGAGGATATGAAGATTGGATCAAACTCCAAATTGAGATGTTGGCTTGTGTTTTCTTGAGTTGTTTGAGAATGGGATCTTCATATGGTTTAAGAATCCCTTTCAATTTATCGACAGGTGTAGGTATGGGTTGAATAGGTTGAGTATTTGGGCTTTGGTTGGTTCTGGATGACTCTGCCACTTTTGGTGATGGCATCAATCTCCTCAACTAGGTTAGTGAGGTCTAAGACATAGCAATAATTGGGACTTGACTCTATCAAGGAGATGGGGTCAACTCCCTCGTGATTGTTTATGGCATTGACTGTGTGGTTAGGTAAAAGGTTCGTGTTGATATTGGGTTGGGCTTTTGGTGGAATCAGGTCATTAGAGTCAATAAGGTCCTAAATTTTGTGTCTAACGGCCTTGCACGCATCTATTTTATGCCCAGGTCCTTGATGATAATCACACCTCTCATTCAGGTTGTAATTTTTTGGTTGTGGATTAGGGACTGGTTTTGGTTCAAGGAGTTTCACCATATTTCCCTCAAGTAGCTTCTTTGGGATAATACTCATAGGCATACCCCCAAGATCAGAAAATTGTCTTCTTTCAATCCTGATAGGCTTCTTAATAGTCAGAGTATTAACTTCTCCCCCTTTCTGATTTGTTGAGGAAGTGACATTACCCTGATGAGTTGGTTTTTTGTATCTTGACCCTGATACAGTCTCTTCTTTAATCTGACCACTCTGAATTAAGTCTTTGATTTTTGAAGCAGTGGCAATAAGGGCCTTAAAGGAAGGCAAGTATTGAGTCTGTAGGCTTTCTTGGTAAACTGGCAGGAGATTCTTAACAATTATGTCAATTTGTTCATTTTCAAGAGGCTGGTTTACCATTTGAGAAGCCTTCTTCCTCCACCTTGTAAGGAATGAAGAGAAGGATTCCTTTGCAGATTGCTTGGTGGTCTAAAGGTCTCTTCTAGTTACATCGACCTCGATGTTGTAATGATACTGTTGAACAAAGATATTGCAGATGTCATCCCAGGTCCATTTCTTGGCAACATCCAAATCTACAAACCATTTTACCGCTGTACTGATTAGTGACTATTGAAATAATTAGGCTAGGAGTTGATTATCCACACCCAATGGATGCATGGCTCCCACATATACTTTGAGGTGGGTCTTGGGGCAGGTAGTCCCATTAAACTTGTCAAACTCGGGCATCCTAAATTTGGGAGGAACCCTTGCATTAGGGAACAAGCTTAAGGATTCCGTATCAACTAGATCCTCTTTCTTTTTCATTCCCAACAGCATCTTTTCCATGCGCTCCATCTTCTCCATGCAGGCCTTTATCTTAGGATTAACCTCCTTCCCTTGGAAAGGATCCGTGGGTTGGGAAGTGAAGACAGAAGTGATATTTGTTGGTGAGTTGTTTTTTAGGAACTCAGGTGATGGGATAGGCAATGGTGGAATAATGTTGGTGTTTGCAGGTTATTTGTCTCTGGATTCAACTCTGGAAGTGGATCCATAGACAGGATAAAAGGTAGGTTTGGGATCGGATTTGAATGATTTTGGGTCAGTAGGGTTTTGAGCCAGGGAGGTCTGTTCCAATATGGCATGGACATCCTCTATGATAGCCCTCCTTTGGGCCTTCAGCATGTCTTGGAAAAGGGCCTCTTGCCCCTTTATAATGGTCTCTTGGTGTTCAGAGAGCTTGGCAAAAAGCTCATCAAAGATCTCATTAGCTCTAGTGGTAGTGGTCTCATCTCCAGCAACAGACATCTTGTCAACCTTTAGGATAGAGAGATAAAGCTGGGTCAATTTCTAGCTTAGGTATGGAATAAAGATCATGGAATATATAAGCTCTTGATTGGGACCATGGGTTTATGATTGGGACTAGCAGTGTTTGAGTGAAATTAAAACTCTTTAACTTTGTAAGGTTTATGTATGCATACATGTATACATGAATGGAAAAGGTTTCATGATAATGACATACCAAGTTTCAGTATTATGGTACATACAATCCTAAAGGAAAGGTTCTATGAGTCATTACATAAAAGGGTTAGGGTGGTTTGAAGGGAACCCATCACACTAGAGATGCGATATACCTAACCACATGTGAGACAAGGAGCCTTGCATGGGTCCAATGGTACGTGCATACTCGTTACACCTCTAAAAGGATTAGAGGATATGCCATGGGCTAGATGATTTCACTATCGGCAAGCAAACCTAAGGAAGGTTGCCCACTCGATGTTACTTTCTATCCTTTGTTTTCCTAGGAAGCTAGGGTTTTTTGGATAAGGAGTCCGATGTAGTGATGCATGAAAGAGTTATTTTGCATCTAAAGCCAAACTCGGTATTTTACTAAAAGTAATCCACTTTATCTTTTATTTGAAAAAGATTTTAGAGTCCCCAATGGAGTCGCCAACTGTGAGGCCTCGCCTGAGTACCAGTCCGATCCACCGAGGAATCAAAATGCTCTTCGGAAGAAACTCCACGATTGGAACTCACTGTGAGTTCAGAAAATTAATTTTTGTAATTTGAAAGTTGAAAAGTGAGTTGCCACTTTAATTTATTTATTTTAATTGGAAAAATTAAAGAAAACCCAACATGATTGACTCCAAAAATAATTTGATTTATCCTAATGGAAAAATGCACCAATCCGCGAGTGACCAAGGAGGGCTCGGGGATTAGGTTTTGGTAATTACACAATTAAGAAAATATTATTTTCTTTAGTTTGGATAAAAATGCAAAATATCTCTTGAAAAAGAAAAGGAATTTTTGTGTATGCATGAACAGGAATATGATGATGAATGAAACATATATATATATATATATATATATATATATATATATATATATATATATATATATATATATATATATATATATATGATGAGATGGAATGACGATAAATAGGCAAGATAAATCCTACTTAATTATTACAATATCGAAATAATTGAAATAAAGAGGATCTTTCCTCTAGCCCCTTATCGGTATTAGGAAAAGCACATATTTCCCAAATAAACTAATATAATATCATAAATAAAAGAATAATATAAATAAATAAAAAGAAAAAGAAAAACAAGAATGATAAAAAAGGTTTTAGAGTTGATGCCCTTCAGAATGATAGCCTGCGTATCCTATTGAATAGAAATCAAACCCCACACAGTTCTTCCTTCTTGCGAAGGAGGGGTTATAAGAAGGTGTTGATTTGTTTATTAACTTAATTCTGATTCTTAAATTAATAAATTTTAGATCTTTTCAGTTTTAGACCTAAAGAGAATTCTAGATCTAAATTTAGAATTTTGAAAAATAAAAAAAGGATTATACCTTTACTTTTCTTAGTTTTTTGACGAATAGAATGAGCCTTGCTCCGGATCTCAACTCCACATTGAATTCAAAAGAAACTTGGAATTTGCATCTGAAAAACAACAAGTATGTTAGTATAAGAGAGGATTAATGCTTTGGAATGTTCTCAACTACTTTTGAACGTGTTGGAATGCCTAGGAATGCCTTAGAATGCATTGGAATGCATTGTAATGCGTGTCAAATGAGCTTGAATGAGGCTCTATTTATAAAGTTGCCAGAGGGGGTTTTGGCGGTACGAACGGCGGCGTCGGTGCGTCACTAGCGGCATGAGCGGCACCGGCAATGTGCCGGCCGTCTGATGACACGTTTAACATGTCACCTGGCTGTCGACACCAATTCAGTGCCACATATGGCGGCACGGCAAGAGTACCAGCCTGCCGGCGGTATGAAATGCGTGCCGCCCAGAAGGCAGCATGGCAGGTGCACCGCCCAGATGGTGGCACGCCTCTTGTGCAGTTCAACCTGCTTCCTGCTTTTTCATCCATTTTGGGTCCATTTTAGTTTTGATTCGAGCTTGGTTTGATCTTGTGAGTTCATAACTGAAAGATGGTCAATTGGAGGTGCAATTTTGAGGGTTGACAATGAGAAACTAGGGGGATTTATATTTAGATTAGCTTTGCCTAGATTATTTCCATCAATATCATTTACTTGCTTTCTTTTATTAGCTTAGTTAATTTAGCTTATTTTAATCAATCTACATCTTGATCAACTAGACAATAATCAAAGTTTGCGCTAATACTTATACACTATCCTCATGGAGACGATACTCATATGCTCACTACTTTATTACTTGATAATGACCTGTGCACTTGCAGTTGGTTAGTGTGCATTTTAGCACATCACTGGAGCAAGTAGATTACATGGGAAATGCTCCAAGGCAGTAGAACAACCTCTACAGCAATACCTATAATCCAGGATGGAGGAATCGTCCTAATTTTTCATGGAATAATCAGAATAATTTAAGACCTCCTCTTGGATTTCAGCAACCTTCTTAGTCACAAGCTCCCCCACCTCCTAGAAGAAGTTCTTTGGAGGAAACCATGATAAAGTTCATTGAGTCTAATGAGCAGAGACATAAGGATACTAAGACAGCACTCTAAAATCAACAAGCATCCATTAATAATTTGGAAAATCAGATGGGCCTGTTTGCCAAGTTGCTTAATAAGAGGCAACAAGGGAGTTTACCTAGCAAAACTGAGGCAAATCCTAAGGAGCAGCTAAAGGCAATTACCTTGAGGAGTGGAAAATAGGTTCAAGAGAGTGTTGTTGTAGAGCAAGAAGTGGAAAGGAAAGAAGATGAGGCACAGGGTGCCAAGGAAAAAGAAGCGAAAAATGAGGTTGCAGTGGATGATGAGATAGAAAAGGAGAAAGTTGCACTAACGCCTACACTACCATTAAAAGAGTATCAACCTCGAGTACCTTATCCTGCACGTTTGCAAAAGGATAAGCTTGATGCCCAATTTGATAAGTTTGTTGAACTCTTTAAGCAACTTCATATTAATATACCATTTGCCGAAACTTTATCACAAATGCCCAAATATCCTAAATTTTTGAAAGAGCTCCTTTTTAACAAAAGGAAGCTCAAGGAGGTGTCATTTGTGCATTTGTCGAAAAAGAGTTCGACATTTTTGCAAAAACGGTTACCCAAGAAATTAAAAGATCCTAGTAGTTTCACTATCCCATGTTTTATAGGTAACCTTGAGATGGAAAATGCATTAGCTGACTTAGAGGCTAGCATAAGTGTTATTCCCTATAAGATGTTTAAGAAATTGGGAATTGGGGAACCCAAACTAACACATATGACTATTTAGTTAGCTGATAAGTCAGTGGTACACCCTCAGGGGATTATTCAGGATGTGTTGGTGAAAGTTGGGGACTTTATTTTTCCTAATGATTTTATAATTATTGATATGGATGAGGATGCGGAGGTATCACTTATTTTAGGTAGACCATTTTTAAATACAACCCGTGCCCTTATTGATGTCCATGATGGCACTTTAACTTTAAGAGTGGGTAATGAACAAGTTGTCTTTCATATTCCTAATGCAATGAAACACCCACTTACACTGGATGAGGTGGATTCATACAGTGATATTCTTGAGCATGAAACCATCAATTTTGTTACTAACATTGTTTCCAAGGATCCCCTTGAGTTGTGTTTGATGCAGGAACAAGTCATGGATCAGGAAGCAAGGGAGCAATTGGCTTACTTGGAGGTAAACAAGCCATGCAAGAAGGGGGTAGTTGAATCTATTGATATGGTAGTTGAATCTATTGATATGCACAAAGAGGAGAAAATGCAACCATCCATCATTGATCTGCCAATTTTGGAGCTCAAGTAGCTCTTTTCCAATTTAAAGTATGCGTTTCTAGCTGAAAATACAAAATTGCCTGTAATTGTGAATGCTAATCTTTCTGAAGTACAAAAGGCAAGGTTATTAGAGGTCTTGCGAATGCATAAAAAGGCTATAGCATGGAAAGCTGCAGACATCAAAGGCATTAGTCCTTCTTTTTGCACCCATAAGATTTTTATGGAAGAAGAGTTCAAACCTGTGGTGCAACCCCAAAGGCATCTCAATCCTAAGATGAAGGATGTGGTAAAGGCTGAGGTGATCAAGCTCCTTGATTCAGGAATTATTTATCCCATCTCAGATAGTTCTTGGGTGAGTCCAGTTCAGGTGGTACCAAAGAAAGGGGGCATGACTGTTGTGCCCAATGAAAACAATGAGCTGATTCCTACGAGGACTATCACGGGATGGAGGGTTTGTATTGGTTACAAGAAGCTAAATGATGCAACTAGGAAAGATCACTTCCCACTTCCTTTTATCAATCAAATGTTAGAGAGACTTGCTAGACATCAATTCTACTGCTTTCTGGATAGATTATTAGGGTATTTTCAGATCCCTATAGCTCTAAAAGATTAGGAGAAGACCACATTTACTTGTCCTTATAGGACTTTTGCTTATAGAAGAATGCCATTTGGACTATGCAATGTGCCAGCAACTTTTCAAAGGTGTATGATGGCTATTTTTGATGAGATGGTTGAAGATATTATGAAAGTCTTCATGGATGACTTCTTTGTGCATGGTGATTCCTTTGAAGGTTGTTTAGAGAATTTGGAGCGAGTGCTTGCGAGGTGTGAAGTAACCAATCTAGTTTTGAATTGGGAGAAATGCCATTTCATGGTGTAAGAAGGTATTATTTTGGGGCACAAAATATCACATAAAGGCATTGAGGTGGATAGAGCAAAAATAGAAACTATTCAACAACTTCCACCACCAACTTCAGTTAAAGCAATTCGGAGTTTCCTAGGTCATGCTGGATTTTATAAAAGATTTATCAAGGATTTCTCCAAGATTGCTAGACCCCTTACTAAGCTACTCGAGAAAGATGTCGAATTTAATTTTGATGAGGCCTGCTTACAAGCCTTCAACACCTTAAAGGCTAAGCTTATCAATGCACCAATAATGGTAGCCCCCGGCTGAGTCTACCTTTTGAGGTAATGTGTGATGTAAGTGATATGGCTGTTGGGGCAGTTTTGGGGCAAAGGAAGGAGAAACATTTCCAACCCATTTACTATGCAAGCAGGACTTTGAATGAAGCTCAAGCCAATTACACCACCACTAAGGAAGAGTTGTTAGCTATTGTGTTCGCCTTTGATAAGTTTCGGTCCTATTTGATCTTGTCAAAGGTGATCATTTATACAGGTCATTCGAACTTATGGTATCTCTTTTCAAAAAATGATGCAAAGCCTAAATTGATTCAGTGGGTATTGTTGCTACAAGAGTTTGATTTAGAGATACAAGACAAGAGAGGAGCTGAAAATCTTATAGCTAACCACCTTTCAAGGCTAGAGAACCCGACCTTGGAGACACTTAGAGAGGGGGATATTTTAGATACTTTCCCAGATGAGCAGCTATATGCCATGGTAGGTATGGTAAGTAATTCTAACTCTGAACTACCTTAGTTTGCTAATTTTGTGAATTATTTGGCTGTGCAGGAACTCCTAAAAGAGTTAACTTATCAGCAAAAGAAGAAATTCTTTTCTTATATGAAATACTACTTTTGGGAAGATCCCTATTTATTTAAATTATGTATTGACCATATGATCCGGCATTACGTGGCTTGGCCTGAAACTATAGAACCATTGCCATACTAGGCCAGTTGGTGGACATATGGGTCCTAGTAGGACAGCTCAGAAAGTTTTAGAATCAGGTTTCTACCGGCCCACTCTTTTTAAAGATAGTTATGAGTTTGTGCAAAATTGTGATCGTTGCCAAAGAGTTGGGAATATTTCATCACGTGATGAGATGCCTTAAAATAGTATTTGATGTTTGGGGTATTGACTTCATAGGGCCATTTCCTAATTCTTTTGGTAACAAATATGTGCTTGTAGCTATTGATTATGTGTCTAAATGGCCTGAGGCTCAAGCCTTGGCTACAAATGATGCTAGGGTAGTAGTGAAATTTCTAAAGAAATTGTTTTCTCAATTTGGCACACCTAAAGCCATTATTAGTGATAGGGGCACCCACTTCTGTAATGCTTAGCTTGAAAAAGTTTTCAAAAGGCTAGGAGTTACACATAAACTGGCTACTCTCTATCATCCTCAAACAAGTGGCCTAGTTAAGAACATGAATAAGGAGCTAAAGAGAATACTTGAGAAAATCGTGGAGCGATCTGGAAAGGATTGGTCGAAAAAATTAGATAATGCTCTATAGGCTTTTAGGATAGCGTTCAAAACCCCTTTAGGCACTACTCCTTATAGGTTAGTGTATAGAAAAGCTTATCATTTACCTGTTGAGATTGAACACAATGCCTATTGGGCTATAAGACAGGTTAACCTTGATCTAGCTAATGCAGGTGAGAAGAGGTAAGTGTAGGTGAATGGGCTAGATGAATGGAGGTTGCAAGCTTATGATAATACTCGGATGTATAAGAAGTGAACCAAGAGATGGCACGATGCTCAGATTAAGCAGTAGAGAGAGTTTCGAGTTGGGGATCAGGTATAACTTTACAATTATAGACTTTGACTCTTCCCAGGTAAGTTAAAATCTTATTGGTTTGGTCCTTTTACTATTAAGAGAGTCTTTCCCTGTGGAACAATTGAGTTAACTCATCTTGAGAAGGGTGATTTTAAAGTTAATGGGCATAGGCTGAAGATATATCTCGGGGGAGAATTGAGTGAGGTAATGGAGGTTAAGTATCTCCATGATTTGGGGTGAGCTATCACCCTAAACATCTAGCTAAGATGACGTTACAGAAGCACTCGGTGGGAGGCAACCCACTGTTTTAATTGAGATTTATTATTTTTGTCTGCAGTTTTATTTTTCATTTTTATTTTTATTTTTATATTTTTTCTTTTCTTTTCTTTTCTTTGTTTAGTTGTTGCTGCTTATTAGTTACATTAAATTTGTCATGCATTCTTTGAGTTGTATTTTTTTTTAAATTAGTTGAGACATGCAGACCCTACCTACCCCTCATGAAATTATCATTTATTATGGATTCTTAATAAGGGAATTACACAGATAGAATATGCTCTGAACTAAATTTGTTGCTCTCACCTAGTTGAAAGTAGAATTACCAGTATGAGTTCTAAGAATCCTAAAGGCCAGACTTCCAAAACCAAAAGGGATTCCTCTCCTCCACCCATGACCCCTGAACAAGTAACAACCTTTTATGCTTAAAGAGGGCATACCCAGTTGTGAATGAGTACACTTTCTCCATAGAGGAGATAGTGGCAATGGAAAAAGAGGAGAAACAGGCTAATGATGCGCCAACTATTGTTGTAGAAAGCAATTTCATGCAGCCAGAACCACCAAAAGGGGAGAGTAGTGAACTTTCCAAGGTGAAGAGGGGAAGAGGGAGGCTTAGGAAGGAGAAGTGAGGAGCTGTCTTGACCTAGTTTAGATTACACTGGCATGATCTCTACTAAATAATTGTAATTCTAGGCTAGCCATGTTATCTGTCTTTCTTATATTCGCCATTCGCCATCTGTCATGTTTCTCGTTTTCTTTTCACTATGTTTTATCTTAATGAAGTTCTTATGTTTATGCATAATTTCCATGGCTCCATTTTTGTCTATCAGTTATTTATTTTATCTTTATCTTAACAGAAATATAATATAAAAAAAGGGAAAAAAATTGGAGGGGTTGTGCCTCTAGCCCTGTATAAGAAAACTTAATATATTTTTGGCAATAGAGTCGTGCCTCTAGCCGTGTGATAAGAGAATTAATTTGTTTCTTTGGCAGAAGCAGCACATGGCTAGGACCATGGCCTTGTGATAAGGTGATTTAAATTTTCATTTAGTAGAGGCGTCACATAGCTGGGACCATGGTTGTGTCTCCAGCCGTGTGATGCCCTAAAGAGTCTTTTTCCTGAGCACGGGTGGAACCCCAGCCATGGGGTCACCTGCGGGCATGGCAAATAAAAGAAAAAAAAGACAGTTCACGCCCCCAAACATTCAAATTTTCATTTTCCCTCTTTTCTCTCTTCTTTCCCTCACTTCTCCCACACTCGAATCACACACACCATCCTTTTCCCACCCATTTTTGCACTTAAGGCAGCATTCCTCAAGTAATTTCACCCTCACACACTCTCTCTCTTTAGGTTTTCCACCACAGGTATGGATTGTTTTGCTTATTCTCAAATTTTTGACTCATTTTCTTGTTTTAAATCCATTTCTTGTGTTTTCTTGAGATTTATGATTGTGGGTAGAAATTTTGATTCTAGGGATTTGGATTGTGCCAAAATACATTGCATTTGATTTCTAGTGAGAGAAAGATGTGGATTTGGGCGATGAGGGTGTTTTGGATTGCTCTTTGATGGTTATTCCTAATTTCTTGACTCTCTATTGCTTAAATTACTTGGGTTTTTATTGCTCGAATTGGTCGAATTGTAGTTTTCTTGACTCTCGACAACAACTAGTTAATTTCTATTTTAGGAATCAATTGCTTCTGATGTCATAATGCTGAAATTCCAACGATGATATTTCCCTATTATTCTTTTTTGCTATTTTGGGTTGGCTTGTGTTGTTTTGTAGCTATAGGACCTAAGAAATCATCCGCCAAGGCAACCAAATTGCCCACCAAATGGGCTAGAGGGGAAGGCAGTTCCCGCAATCCCCCACTAACAACAGCCCCTACAGTTTCTTTCATTACGAACCATGTGTGTGTCCAATTCGCCTACTTGGAATCTCATGCTCGCTTTGAGCAATTAGCCAACAAGGACTTTAAGCCTATCCGCTAGATTGACTGGGGTTTTATGCAGCAGATTGGCATAGACGAGGAACTCCAGAGATGAACATCATAGCCAGGCTGGAAAGGATTTTTTTGAAATCGCTGAGCTGGCTTATCGAGAATTGACGGTAGAGTTTTATTGTACCCTTTAAGTTAATTTGAAGGTGGCATTAGTTCGAAATAAGATGCTACGATTTATGTTGGGTACCAAACATTTTCAGATAAGCGTCAATGATTTAGCAGTAGCGATGGGGTTATATACAGAGGTGGAGCTGCGTACTGATGTTTATCATGAGACTTCTATGGGTTTTCTAAATGACAATGTCCCTAATAAGGTATGGGACAAATTTGCGCTAATGGGTAAGAGATTTGATGCCTCGGTTTCTAAGGCATCCCAGTTCACCTCTTTCAGTCTGTGAGTCCTTCATTTTCTTCTGATGAAGACCATTTTTAGCAGACACAGCCTCCTATTTAGGTCGAGCCCGATGATGGTGAGGGGAGTGACGACTCTGATGCTGCCATGGATGATTAACCCTTTCATTTTCATTTTTCTCATTCTTTTATTCTTTTATATTTTTCGCTTTAGATTACTATACTTATGCTGATTAGGCTTATTTTCTTTTCTTTTCTTTTATTTTATTTCTCTTTTTATGTTTTATTTTTATTTTTTTTCTTTTTTCTCTCTTAGCATAATGTGGGTCTGTAGAACAGATAATGACATGGCATGGACTTTGGAACAGATTGACATGGATATTCAATGATAGGGCAGTTTTTCTATTTCTTTCTTCTTCCCTTTACGTGTTTTTCTTTATATTCATTTTCAAACACATTTGGGACAATGTGTTATTTAAGTGTGGGGGAGGGATACGTATGTGCTTATTTGTTTTTTTATTTATTCTTTCTATCTTGTTTTGGCTCAAGCGAGCTAAATTATAATAATAGGTATGAATTGGAATGATTCCCTTTTTAGCTCATACTTGTTGATTATTTTTCTTTATATATGACAATCTCTCATTGATGTTTGGCTCAGTTGAATTGATCATTTGCTAAGAATTAAGTGTGGTAGTCATAATTAAGGAATTAAACTGAAGAAATCTGCATTACTAGAGTTTGAAACTTTAGTTACATTTTTTAGCATATGTTGATTCCTTTGTGACTTAAGTTAAGATTAGTGAGATACACTTAATATCTTAGGCTCCTTGGCTATTTTTCTCGGAAAAAAAATATAGTGAATAAAAAAAAATAAAAAATAATAAAAAATAATATAGATAAAAGGTGTAATAAATAGTGCACTATGTGGAGCTTTGAAAATTTTTCTCTATTCCGCCAATTTTGACTCTTCTAACCTTAGGAAAGTCTAAATTATGAATAGTGCTAGTAGCCATTTGGATTCGTGATTCTAGTTGAATAACTAGGGGTCGGCATTACAAATGTTTACCTTCGCGTCAAAAGGCTAGTATGACAATTCCAACAAGTCGGGCTCCCTGAAAAATAAAAAAAGTGTACAATAAAGTTACGTTTGATTGTTAAGTCAAAGAAAAATCGAGAGAGTAGTTAGGTGCCTAAGAGAAAATCCTTCATTTCTCACTTTTGTTTGGCTTTTTTTTCTTTGGGATTATATGCTCAATCTTTTAACTTTGGAATTTACACTTCAGGATTGTGAATTTTGTCTTTGCGTCTGAGGGTCTTTGATTTTTAGATCCTTTAATTTGACTACTCCATTTGAGAATTAGTTGTTGATTATGAGATTCAAGCCTTACTGATTTGGGTATTGTTAATCTTGATGTTTTCTTTTGACTTTAAAAGGGTTGTCCATGTTCTAAACTATTATTGTAATTTAGTTTACTTGAGGACAAGCAAAAACTCAAGTGTGGGAGAATTTGATAAGTGTTGAAAACACTATATTTTGTCCCTTGTTCTTAATGTATTTTATGCCTCCAATTGAGTTTAATCCGTTTGTTTTAGTGCTTTCATAGTTCTTTTAGTTAATCCAGTGTCAAAAGATGCCATGATCTGAATATGATCTTGGACGGTGAAAGATCCAAGCCAAAATGCTGATTTTTTGGAGAAATATGGGTTACTACGGGTTGAGCCATGGCTGGTATACCAGCCGTATGATAAGAGCAAATAGGAAATCATCTAGTAGCCTCCTACGGGTGGAGCCACGGCTGGGGTTTCACTCGTGGGAAGTCACATTTTCTTTCATTCACATTGCCATAGCTAGAGGGTCTAGTGGTGTGCATCAAAAAATTCAAAACTATAAAATCAGATCTGAAAACATTTCAGAGGGGGAGACAGAGTGAATCAGCGAGAGAATAAAAAGAGAAAGAAGACATCAAATATCGGAGATAAAAGAACAGGATTTTTTGGCACTTAATTCATGAATTGTTTGAGAATTCTTATTTCTTTAATTCTTTCTTTGGTTTCAGTATGTGATATGAACTAATTCTTTCCAATTTGGGTATTGATGAACCCTAGAACCTTTTGTATAGATTGAATTACTTCTAATTCAATTAAATCATTCTTTGAATTGTTTTATCTTTATGAATATTATTGCTTAAATTCCAATTAATAATTGCATGCTTATTAGTTGGGGATTATTTTCATATAATTGATTAGAGATAATTTTATTTGAGTGGATTACTCATAAAGATTGAGGGTTGATTGAGACATTAGAGATAGGCTTACAAGACTTCTTTGGTGGATAGTTTCTCGAATCTAAAGCATGACCTAATTGAGTTTGCTTGAGAAGAAATTCCTTGCATTCCTTTTGGGAAATAGGGATTTAATTGCTTGAGAGAGATTTTTATCTAATTTAGTGAAAAGCCAATTCAATTTATGGAATGAATTTAGTTGATGTGTAGTTCCTGATATACAATTAGGGGCTAGGGGGACTAAATACCTGAATGGGCTTTTATTTCTTTTTTCATCTCTTCTTTCCCTTTTGTTATTTTACTTAGTTTAATTCCAATTTAGCTTGAATATAATTATAATCATTTTCATTGATACCAATTCGATTCACTAAACATTAGCAAACATTTTGAGCTAGTACTTACCTAAAGTCTCTAGTGGAATGGTAACTCATTCACTACTATATTGCTTGTGTGATCTGTACACTTGCAGAGTATGTATCAACTACTTATTTTCTTAGTATGAAATGATTCCTTTTATTGCTTATAGCATGATTGATTAATATATAATAGGGAATTTATTATGCTAAGAGTTAAATGACACATGATTGTGATGCATGACCCATACTATGATATGTGCTATGTGATAAGTGATATGTGACATGTGGCTTATGATATAACATGATAAATGCTTAGATTGAGTGCATGATAAATGCAATAGTATGATAATAGAGTTAGAAGGGTTGATAAGGAAATAGTACTAAGGTCCCTTATTGTGATAAGCATAATGCCTCCTAAAAAGAAGGTTCACATAGTAGCCCAGCCTATTAGGGTAAGTGAGGATGCCTTATTGGACAATGCATCACATACTACCTCTGCACCTACATGGTCAAGGGAAAGATCCAATTCGGGGGCACCAACTATGGGCTTTAATAAGTAAGCATCTTTATAGGGAAAGCACACTATGTGTGAGGAAATAAGAGAGCTGCGCTAGGAATTGGAGGAGCTATGAGCTCAAAGGTGGGAAGTGCCACCAACACAAGAAAGGAATGAAGTTTCGCCACCCACAGTAGTGGCACCTGCTCAGAAAGAGAGGAAGCAACTACCCAACGAAGGGTTAATCATACCAGAATTAAAAAAAACTACAGCCACCTACCTTTTATGGTGAAGAAGGAGATGACCCACATGAATTCTTAGATGAGATGGATAAGCTAGTCCATTGATTGACTTGCTCGAATGCCCTAGTGATTAAATTGGTAGGACTCTAACTCAAGAAGGAAGCATGGTATTGGTACAAGAGAAACATCGAGGAGCGACTCTATAGAGAAGACCTACCTACGTGGGCAAAATTTAAATAAAAAGTTACAGATGAATTCTTGCTTGAAGGAGAAAGGCAAGATAGGGCATTAGAGTTTGAACAACTAATGCAGGAATCGAGAATAATAGTATTGGATTATGCAATGGAGTTTAATCAGCTTAGCAGATTCACTGCCAATATTGTTCCTACTAAAGCAAGCCACATCAATTGGTTCTTAAGGGGACTAATCATATCTCTATTCAACCCATTGGCAGTGATAGAATTTTTAACCTTGGCCAAGCTGATAGATAAGGCCAAGATAATGGAGTGAAGGTACAAGGCGTAGAGAGCCAAATGAGCTGAACGGTATCAGAAGGGGAAGCATAGGAGGACAGCATGGAGGAGAAGGAGGCCTAAGGAAGGAATCTTCAACATCTGGACCACATAATGGCTAAGCTAAGCAGGAACTCGCCACTTGTGGCAAGTGTGGAAAGAAGCAGTTTGGATGTGCAGAAGAATTTCAGGTGCGTGCCTAAAGTGTAAGCAAATGGGACATTTCAATAAGGACTACGTTCAGATTAGGAATCTAAGGAATGCGACCTTGGTCCCTCCATAACCTAGACCATACCAACGCCAAGCATAAGAAGCAAAGAATAAAAGGCCAGCTAATAAGAATGCACCGATTGCAGATAATAAGGGAAAGGGGCATGTCTTTACCCTAAATCAGTAAGAGGCCCATGCTTCATACACGGCCATCACATGTATCATTCCTATCTAGAATTCTAGTGCAATATGTTTGATTGATTATAATGCTATGTATTCTTCTATGTCCCCATGTTTTACCAAGAGTCTTGGTAGAAATGAGGAACTAATGATTGAACCTTTAGTAGTATCAACTCCCTTGGAAGAAGTAATGGAAGTGAAGTACATGTTTAAGGATTGCAAGGTATATATTAATGGATAAAAACTACTTGTAGAATTGCTAGAACTACACGTACTAGAATTTGATATAATCTTGCGGATTGATTTATTATATGAGCATGAGGTTTGTATTGACTGTAGAGAGAAGCTGGTTGAGTTTAGAACTAAGGATGGGAAGAAGTTTATGTATCAAGGGGATAGGATTGAGAATCCTTTTAACTTAATGTCAGCTTTGGGAGCAAGAAGGATGTTATGGAAAGGGTGCTAAGCTTACTTAGCCTATGTAATTGATGCTGACTAAGAGACCATTATTCGAGACTAGAGCATTCCAATGCTGGAGGAGTTTATGGATGTCTTTCTAGAAGATTGACCAAGAATACCCCCAGACTATAAGATCGAATTCAACATTGAATTGCTATCAAGTATACAACCTATATCGATACCTTCATATCGTATGGCACTGGTAAAGTTGAAAGAATTAAAGATACAACTGCATGATCTACTTGACAAAGGTTTTATTCGATCGAGTAGCTCACTATGGGGTGCTCCAGTGCTATTCATAAAGAAAAAGGATGGCTTATTCCGGATGTGCATCAATTATTTCCAGCTTAATAGGTCACTATGAAGAATAGGTATCATTTGCCAAGAATTGATGATCTCTTTGATTAATTACAAGGAGCTGGTCACTTCTCCAAGATCAACCTGAGGTCTGGCTATCATCAACTAAAGATCCCTGGAGAGGATATCTACAAGACTACCTTTTATACTAGATACATCCATTATGAGTTCATAGTTCTACCCGGTCTAACAAATGCTCCTACTACTTTCATGGATTTGATGAATCAAGTATTCAAGCCATTTCTTAATAAGTTTGTGATCATTTTCATTGATGACATCCTGATTTACTCTAAGAGTAAAGAAGAGTATGAAGAGCACCTGAGGATTGTATTGCAGATGCTATGGAATCAATAGCTCTACTCTAAGCTATCTAACTGTGAGTTTTGGATGGAGTCTGCCAACTTTCTTAGATATGTAGTGAGTAAGGAAGGGATCCAAGTTGATTCAAAAAAAATTAAAATGGTAGCAAGTTGGCCATGGCCCACAACAGCTGTGGAAGTACATAGTTTTTTAAGCATGGCGGGGTATTATCGCAGATTCGTATAGGACTTTTCCAAGATAGCATCCCTATTGACCAAGTTGACTAAAAAGTAAGTTAAGTTCAATTGGGAAGAGTCTTATGAGGAGAGCTTTCAAAAGCTAAAGAAATGTTTGATATCAGCTCAAGTTTTGGCATTACTCGAAGGAGAAGAAGTGTTCACCATCTATTGCGATGCTTTGAGAGTAGGACTTGGATGCATCTTGATGAAAAATGGTAAAGTCATTACCTATGCATCGACAATTGAAGAGGCATGAAGTGAGTTACCCTACTCATGATTTGGAATTGGCTACATAGTGTTTGCTCTAAAGATCTGGAGACATTACATGTATGGAACAAAGTGTGAGATCTATAGGATTATAAGAGTCTTCAGTACATCTTAAGCCAAAGAGACCTTAACTTAAGGCAGAGGAGATGGGTTGAGTTGTTGACGGACTACAACTATCAGATTCTCTACCATCTCAGGAAGATGAACGTGGTAGTGAATGCTTTGAGTCGAAAATCGATGGGAAGCCTAACCCACGTGATGGTATGAAAGAGGCCAATTATGAAGGAATTAAAGGAGTTGTTTAGCTAAGGCATGAGGCTGGAGATTAGAGGATTGAGAGCTTTAGTGGCTCACTTTCAAGTAAGGTCTAAGCTAATGGAAGAGATAAAAGCTTCATAAGATAAGGACCCATACATGGTTAAGCTTAAGGATGAGATGAAAGAAGGAAAGAACCCTAAGCTTAAAGTGGTCAACGGAGTTTTAAAGTGTGGAACTAGAGTCTGTATATTGATATTGATAGGCTAAGGGAAAAGATGTTGAAGGAGGCACATCAAACACATTATTATGCTCATCCTGGAACTACCAAGATGTATTATGATGTGAAAGCTAACTATTGGTGGCCTAGACTGAAGAAGGATGTGGCTAAGCTTGTAGCATCCTGCCTGACTTGTCAGCAAGTCAAGTACGAACATCAATAACCCTCTAGATTGCTACAAGAAATTCAACTACCTGAATGGAAGTGGGAGCACATCACTATAGACTTCGTAGTTAGTTTACCTAAAACCTCTAAGGGATATGACTCTGTATGGGTCATTGTGGACCGACTGGCAAAGTCTGCTCATTTTATGGGAGTTAAGACCACATACTCTGAAGCCCAGTATACATAGCTATATATGGATGAGATTGTGAAATGACATGGAGTGCCAATTTCCATCATCTAGGATCGAGGCACTCAATTCACCTCTAAGTTTTGGTAGAAGTTACAAGAAGCATTAGGAACACAACTGGATTTTAGCACTACTTTTCACCCTTAAACAAATAGATAATCTAAAAGGACAATTCAAACACTTGAGGATATGCTACGAATGTGTGTTTTGGACTTTGGTGGTAACTAGGATAAGTACTTATGTTTGATCGAATTCACCTACAACAACAGCTATCATTCGTGCATTAGCATGGCACCATATGAAGCATTGTATAGGAAGAAATGTTGATCTCTAGTTTGTTGGGTCAAGCTTAGAGACAAATATGTGGAAATGCTAGAATTGCTTAAGGAGACTATTGAGAAGGTACCCTTGATTCAAGATTGACTGAAAATGGCCTTCAATCAACAAAAGAGCTATGCAAACCCTAAGAGAAAGGATGTTCGTTTTGTCATGAGAGATCACATCTTTTTGAAGGTTTCCCCAATGAAAGGTGTTATGATATTTGGAAGGAAAGGGAAATTATTGCCTTGTTTTGTTGATCCTTTCAAAATTTTGGATAAGATTGGAGAAGTTTCTTACAGGCTTGCTTTACCCCTAACTATGACGCATGTGCACCCAGTTTTTCACATCTCCATGCTAAGGAAGTATGTATTGGATCCTTCTTATGTCTTGTCACCTCCGGAGGTCGCAACAGACTAGTAGTTATCCTATGGGGAATTACCAATTGCCATAGTGGATCAATAAGTTAAGAGGTTAAGGAATAAGGAGATACCCATGGTTAAGGTCCAATGGTGAAATCATTGGGTGGACAAATGCACTTAGGAAGCTGAGGAGAAGATGCGGCAAAGGCATCCTCCACTTTTCGAGAGCTTATAGGTAAGCATTTAAATTTGAGGATGAATTTTATTAAGGGGGGAGAATGTAACAACTCACAACCACCCTAGAAATTTTTATGATAATTTGCTTGACTTAGAACCATTAAGGCTAAGGGTGTGCTTTTATGGAAATCTATGTGCTATGTGATCGATGAGTATGTGGTATGTTAAATTAATTTTAATATGCATAATATGGGTTATTATTATGAAATAAATAATTTATAGGAAGTGCATTATGTAACAATTCATATCTACCCTACGAGTTTTCGTGACAAATTGCTTGAATTTAGAGTTATTGCAACAAAATATGTGATTTTATGGAAATTCATGTATGATGTAATTTATGAGTATATGGCATGTTAAATTAATTTTAATATGCCTAATATGAGTTATTATTATGAAATAAATAATTTATATGAAGTGCATTAGCATAGAATAATTTATTTTAAATAAAATGAATTTTCATGCATAAAGGCAATTTTTAAGCATAAAATAATTTTATAAGTATTTTAAAATAATTTTCTAATAATGTTTTGGGGGAAATTTTAATGGGAATAATAAGAAAAATATTTTATTTTGAATTACCTATAATCAGCCCCAAAATTAAATAAAAAGGCCCAAATACCCAAAAGCCTACTACATTAAAACACTCATAACCTAACTCGTTAAGGGTAATCTTGGAAATTACCCAAAATCCTACATATAAATTCAAGAAATTTGGCTAGCCCTAGTATTCTAGTAGCCACTCTATTATTTTAGTATTCTCATAGAAAAATTCTCTCAAATTTATTCTATCTACTGAAATTCACACCTTTAATCTTAGCGATTTCTTGACTGTATTCATAAGTTTTTCTTTCCTTTCAATTTCTTAATATGAAATAAATTATGAGTAAATTATTTTGAACTAGGTATTTATTGATTTCTATAGACTTAAATCAGTTTGGATGAATTTTTGATAGAGAAACTAATTTCTCTACCAAAAACACCAACCTTCCTACGTGATTTATCCAAAGGTGAATCTTATTACTCAAAATTGAAATTTTCATGCATAAACTCAATAAAGGCGGTGATTTCTACATCATTGAATTATAAACTAATTTTTTATGTTTTCATATGAAAAAATTGGATTATATCATATTTTTTGCATATTACTGTAATGACCAAAAAGTTTCAGAAAATAAGAAAATTCAAGGTTTTCATCCTAGAACTTGAAATTTGGAAAATTCTATGGTTTTATATGTATGTGGCTGCCAATTTGTGTATGATGAAATTCTAAACTGATATTTGTTCTTTTTGGATGAAAAATAATGATTTAAATCAAGTGTTTACATATTTCTGTAATGAACGAAAAGCGCATAAAGCTAGAAAACTCATGATTTTCACTCTAAAACCCTAAACTTGGAATTTTCATGCATGAAACATGTTAATGGCTGCTGATTTGTACATATTGATGTTCATAACTGATATTTGTTATGATTGAATGAAAAATAATGGTTTAAAACACCTGTTTAGGTATTATTGTAATGACCAGAGAGTACCGAAAACAAGAAAGGTTTATGGTTTTTCATCCTAAAATCTAAAGTTGGAAATCTTCATGCATATGGATTTATGTATGTGTTGATTCCTATATCTTTATGTTCTAAAATGATTTTTGTTTTGATTACATGAAAAATCTTGGTTCAAACTATGTTTCTACATATTACTGTAATAGACGGAAAGTGCAAAAAATAAGAAAATTCAATTTTCTCTTTTAAAGGGCATTTGACCTATATTGAAATTCTTATCCCAATGTCTATAATTTTTTGTAATGTATTTTAATGATTATTGACATGTATGAATGAATGATAAATAGTTAAATTGCATGTTGGTTAAAGGAATGACCCTAGATAAGCCTAGAGGCAATTTGGTATACTTAAGGTATCTTAACCTTAGGTTGTGATTAATATGTGAATGTGATTAGATAATGTGGAAGTAGGTTGTATGATGAGTTAATAATAAATTAATGATCTTGAATTTATAAAGAGATTGATTGAAGGAATTGGTCATAAGAGATAAGCATGATGCTTGAAAGGTTATTTGTTAAGTTGACATATGTACAAGTGTTAAGTGTACTAAGATGATTGTTAAAGTGAATTGATATTAAGGTAATGATATTGCATTGACCTTAGAAAGATATTGACATGATTTTAATTTGTTTTCATATGGGCCTATAAAGGCTAAGTGTACAAGACTTTTAAAGTCAACATGTGATGTGCACGTGATGAGTGCACTTCTATATGCAACTCTAAGTGCATGT
Source organism: Reutealis trisperma (assembly GCA_947687605.1). Lineage (NCBI taxonomy): Eukaryota > Viridiplantae > Streptophyta > Magnoliopsida > Malpighiales > Euphorbiaceae > Reutealis > Reutealis trisperma. The sequence continues at coordinate 242,462 of CANTUT010000215.1, read as the reverse complement.
GAATGTTATAAGTGCACGGGGTAGTTATAAGATAGGATAACATCATGATTAAATAAATACTAAGTATTGAATTAAATATTATGTTAGAGCTTGAGGAGTTTTAGAGGTTCAAAAGGGCTATATGTACTAGGAGCGAAGGAACCATAAGTAAGTAAACACTGTGTTCATACTACAAGTGTGAGTAAACATTATGTTCAAGTTACAAGTACAAGTTATCATGTTATGTGAACCTTTGATATCTTAAAACCCAAATTCTTTTCTACTTCTAATTATGACTAAATGATTTCATTGTAAGCTTGGGTTGCCAAAGGACATTTGGTCTAAAACCATTTTTGATTACTCAATTATAATAAAGAACCTTTATGATTATTGCCCTAACTTACATTCTTTCTAGAATTACACTATTCTTGCATCTTTTGTTCAAAACATTAAACTGTTATTACTATTATGATACATGTTATTATTGCCTTAAATGTTATTGTTATATATAATTACCATTAGCTCTAACTATGGTACCTTTAACCTTTTATGCAGAACTCCTCGTACTGATGCAAGTAATCATCAACTATGTGATCCTCGTACCGATGCGAGTAATCATCAGCTATGCAATCCTTATACCAATGTGAGTAATCATTAGCTATATGATCCTCATACTGATACAAGTAATCATCAACTATGTGTTCAAGTGATAAGGGCAATAGCCTTCACTCAATGTGTTCAAGTGATTACGGCAATAGCCTTCACTCAATGTGTTCGAGTGATTATGGCAATAGCCTTCACTCAATGTGTTCGAGTGATTATGGTAGCAGCCTTAATTCTATGTGTTATGTGTTATAAGTATGATTTCTGTGAACATTTTTAAATTGCAAACTATGAATCATGAACTAAAGTTATGAACTATGAGCTCTTTCTAAAGGTCATGAGTTATTGTATAAGTTCCATTGTTTACTCATTGAGATCATCTATCTCATTCCTTCTTCCTTGTGTGGTTCCAAGTGAGTATTATGAGGAGGCAAGGTGATTGCTCAAGCTACCTACTCTGCTTAGGAAATTCCCTTGTCAAAGTTATAATAACATTGTATTATATTGAGTCATTAGATGCTCTGGGAGTTATTATGGGAATTTTATTTTAGAATATCATATTAGTGACATTATTTGAAGTCTTATTATTAATTTCTTATGGATTGTATTAAAGTATATTTTTAGCTTCTGCAACTTAAGGTTTTTCCTTTATAAAAGTTTTATTAAGTTAATGTATGAGGTTTGGTACGATTCTAGGTAGTATTTGTATAAGTATAAGTGGGTTCTATATGCATGGGTGACCTTATGTCTCCCTATGTTCTAGAACCATCATGTCTCTGAAAACTGGGATGTGACACATTAGCACAAAATAAAGTATTTTTCATAAAAGTATAAAATAATTGTATGAGTATTTTAAAATAATTTTTAAAATAAATGTTTTGGGGGAAATTTTAAAGAAAATAAGAAGAAAAATATTTTTATTTTAATTACCTATAATTAGCCCCAAAATTAATTAAAAAGCCCAAATACCCAAGAGCCACTACACCAAAATACTCATAACCTAGCTCATTAAGAGTAATCTTGGAAATTGTCCAAAACCCTACATATATATATATTATGAAAATTTGGCCAGCCCTTCATTCCAGCAGCCACCATTATGTTGTTTCATTATTTTGATAGAAAAATTCTCTCAAAATTATTCTCTTTACCGAAATTCACAAAATACTTTCAAGCTTTGCGATTTCACGACCGTTTTGTAAGTTTTTCTTTTCCTTTCAATTTATTATTGGATTCTTATGATACTAATTATGGGAAATTATTTTGAACTGAATATTTACTGATTTTGATTGATAAAATTTGGCTTAGGTGAATCCTTGAGAGAGAATTCAATTTTTCTACCAAAAACACCAACCTCTCTATGCGATTTCTCCAAAGGTGAATCCTATAATTCAAAATTTCAATTTTCATGCATAAACACTACAGGAGCGGTGGGGGGGGGGGGGGGGGGGGGAGGGGGAGGGGACTTCTGCATATTTGTGTTCTAAATAGATTTTTGATGTGTTGGATGAAAAATGTCAAATTAAATCATATTTTTGCATATTAATGTAATGACCAAAAAGTTTCGAAAAACAAGGAAATTCAAGGTTTTTATCCTAGAACTTGAAAGTTAGAAAATTTCATGGTTTTATATTGATATGGCTACTAATTTATGTATGGTGGAATTCTAGATTGATAATTGTTATGTTTGGGTGGGAAATAATGATTTAAAACATGTGTTTACATATTACTGTAATGAATAGAAAGTGCAGAAAGCAAAAAAAATCTCATGATTTTCACTCTAGACCCAAAACTTGGAATTTTCATGCATGAGAAATTCCTATGGTTGTTGATTTATGTGTATTGATATTCTAAACTAATATTTACTATGATTGAATGAAAAATAATATTTTAAACCACATGTTTACATGTTGCTGTAATGACTGGAAAATACCGGAAATAAGAAAACTCATTGTTTTTCATCCAAAAACCTAAAGTTGAAAATTTTTATGCATATGGATCTATAGATGTATCTATTCTGACATGTTCATGTTCCACAATGATTTTTGTTTTGATTACATGAAAAATCTTGTTTCAAACTATGTTTCTACATATTACTATAATAAACAGAAAGTGCAAGAAGTAAGAAAATTCAGTTTTCTCTTTTATAAGGCATTCGGCCTACATTGAGATTCTTATCCCAATGTCTATAATTTTTATACAATGTATTTTAATGATTATTAATATGTATGTGTGAATGATAAATGGTTAAATTGCATGTTGGTTGAAGGAGTGACTCTAGACAAAGCTAGAGACAATTTGGTATACTTAAAGTATCTTAAACTTATGTTGCAATTGCAATGTGAATGTGATTGGGCAATATTGAAATAGGTTTTATGATGAGTCAATAATGAATTTATGTTCTTGAATTGATGCGGAGATTAATTGAATGGATTGGGCATAAGAGATAGGCATGACACTTGAAAGGCTATTAATAAGTTGATATGTATGAAAGTGTTAAGTGTACGAAGATGATTGTTAAAGTGAATTGATATCAAGATCATGACATTGTGCTTGACTTGAGAAAAGTATTAGTATGATTTATAATGTGTTTTCATGTGAGCCTAGAAAGGCTAAATGGGTAAAACTTTTAAAGTCAACATGTTATGTGCAAGTGATGAGTGCACATTTATATGCAACTCTAAGTGTATGAAAATGTTATACGTGCATGGGATAGTTATGGGATAGGATAGCATGATGATTAAATATATACTAAGTATTGAATTAAATATTATGTTAGAGCTTAAGGAGTTTTAAAGGTCCAAGGGCTACGAGTACTAAGAGCAAAGAAACCACAAGGTCAGTAAACATTATGCTATTGTTATAAGTGCAAGCTATCATGTTTAAGTTAATGGAAACCTTTGAGATTCTTGAAACACAAGTTCACTTCATTTAAATTTGATTATGTGATTTCTTTGCTAAGCTTGGGTTGCAAAAGGACAATTAGTCCGAAAACTAAAAATGTTTATTCAATGATATGAAAAACCCTTTGAGATTGCACCTTGCCTACTTTCTTTTTGGAACTACACTATTATTGGATCTTTTGTTTAGAAAGTTAAACCACTATTATTATTGTGGTACATGTTAATGTTACCTTAAGTGCTATTTTTATATGTGAATACCATTAACTCTAGGTATGGTACCTCTAATCCATTTTGTAGAAATCCTTGTGCCGATATAGGTAATTATCATAACTTGTGCACATGGTCTATCCACCTCAGCTAAAAGGGGCAGTTCTAGCCATAGAACCTGATTAGTTTCATGACTTTATAAGTTATAGGTTGGGAGTTGGAATTGGGTATGAGCCACCTCTCCCTCGAGTGAATGAGCTAACATAGTCATTTACTCTTTATGGGTAATATATGTTATAAGTGTGATTTCTATAAACTTGTTCTAGTGAAAATCTTGCTAAAGTGAAACTGTGAAACCATGATTTGTAAATCATGAACTATGGGTTATATACAATGGGCTTTCTTTGAAAATGGGATATATGATATCGTAAATGCTATATTGTTTACTCATTGAGATCATCTATCTCACCCCTTTCTTTTGTGTGGTTCTAGGTGAGCAAATTTGAGGAGGCAAGGTGATGGCTCAAGCTTTCTACTTCGCTTGGGGGATTCCTTGTCCAAGTCTTTAATTATTCTATATTATGAAGAGTTACTAGTAGATGCTCTAGGAGTTTATTTTTGGATATTAATCATTGATGATTTATTTTAAGACTTTAAATGTTATTTCCCTTATAAGATGTTTTCAAAGTATTTTGTTAAACTATTCTTCCACATATTGAAGTTTCATTTATTATTAGACATTTAAGTTATTGCATGGGGTTTGGTATGATCCTAGGCATAATTTGTATAAGTATATGTGGGTTCTACAAGCATGGGTGACCTTATGTCTCCTCGTGTTCTAGGATCATCATGTCTCTGAAATTAGGATGTGACAGAACAATTGCTTGCAAATTGAAAATGTGTTTAGTCTAAAACAAACCAAAGAGAAACCTTAAACTTCCTAAAGTTTTTGAGAGAAAAACTTGAATCAAATTGGGCAACCAAGAGAGTGATTCAAGGACACCAAAGAAACTAAGAGGAGATTTGGAGGTGAGTTAGGTGTGGATGATTTAGAAGCTTCACACTTGGAAAGCTCTTTGATAAAGAAAGAAGAAACTTACAAAAGGTAATATGATTATTCTTCCTTCTTCTTTATATGCATATGTGTTTTACACACAAATTAATTGATTGCTTGAATGAATTTAAGACTAAAATAGGTAAGTGAAATTTTAAAAAGTTTGAAATTTCACCTCACCACCTTCCTTCTACTGCGTTTGGCTCCATCATTCCTTCATTAACATCATGCCATACTAACCATAACTACCCCATACACATATATCATTCACATATATGTGGAGTTGCACTTAGAAGTGCAGTTATCATTTGCACATAACATGTTGACTCTTATGTTAGAGGGTATGCCTTAGAGCAATGTACAAGTTATGTAAATGTAAAACATTATCCCTAAATGGATAAAATATATGTTTATAAATGAAATTGTTCCATTATATTAAATATATATTTGAAGTCCATATGTATTTTTCCAAAGAGGATCTATTCTCAAGTGTTGAGAATATGGATGGCAAATCACTCTTAAACTAATATTTTAAAATGTTTATAGTCATAGGATTAATGGTTGGGCATAATTAATTCCAGAAGTCCATCACCTTTGTTTATAATCTATAATCAGTATATGATACTTATGATTATAGAGACAGTGAGCATCGTACTGCTTGACAAATGTTGTATATATAAACATATAGATATTCATATGATGAATAATCAAACTATGATTTTAGATGATGATGCCATGGAATTTTATTACTTTTTAATAAATCATCATCTAGGTCATAATTGTACATATAGTCCCTTGACTTGAGGGACACTGTATCTCATTCATCGGTAGTTGGAATTTATTACTACTTACATACTAATTCTACTCAAGTATTAGTATATGGTATGTGATAGTTCTAACTAGTTATGAATGGAGGTAAGTAATTGCCAAGAGATAATTCATTAACTTGAATAAACAAGGAAGAAATCCTATACTATCTAATTATTCTTGATAATCAAATCCTTGGCCAAGGTGTCACATCTCAATTTTAGAGATATGATGGTCCTAGAATATGGGGAGACATAAGGTCACCCACGCCCATAGAATCCACTCATACATATGTAAAAATTGCCTAGGATCATACCAAACCTCAGACATTAACTTAATAAAACCTTTTATAAAGGAAAAACCTAATGTTGTGAAAGCTAAAATATACTTTAATATAATCTATAAGAAAATAATAATAAGACTTCAAATAAGGTCACCAATATGATATTCTAAAATAAAATTCCCATATTAACTCCCAGAGTGTCTAATGACTCATCATAGCATGGTATTATTATAATTTTGACAAAGGAATTTCCCAAGTGGAGTAGGTAGCTTGAGCGATCACCTTGTCTCCTCATAATGCTCACCTGGAACCGCACAAGGAAAAAGGAGTGAGATAGATGATCTTAATAAGTAAACAATATGACTTACGTTAGGCCTACTATGGGTGACCCAAATCCAAAAGGATTAGTATAGGATGAGTACAGTGTCGAACTCTAGGGAACTTGGAAATTTCGTATTAATTGGATAGTTACTAGGATGGATAGGCAAGGATATTAAATTGATTTTAATAAGATGTGTTATATACATGCAATGATTGAGAGTATGGTCTATAATTCCTAAAAGCAACTCTCGTTGTCAATTAGAAGTGTTTGATCTAGAGTCTATAAGCATTCTCATGTCATCATAGAGATAGAACAAAACCATAAACATTCATGCCAATACTATAATTCCCCTTATAGTGGATTTGTTTATCTTCAAGTGCTTATCCTATTCTCTAAGTAATTTTAATTGTTTCTCCATCAATTTATCCCAACTCTCATTGTGAATAATTTGACTATCATGTTATACATGGTGATCAAGCATATAAAACATTAGTTAAGTGCACAATTAAAACTAAATCATGCAAAGCATATAAGAACTAGAATGGTTAAAACCAATACTTTATTGCAATTCAAAGAAACCAAATTAGTGTATATTCATAGTGTAAATGACAAAGTTTAGACAAGAAGACAAGATGAACATCAAGGAACAAAGATAAAAAGGACAAGGGAAAGGAAAATTTAATGATATTTTCTTCAATCCTTGCTCCAGAAATTTACTTTGAAGAAGTGTCCTCAAATATTTGCTTGAATGCCTTGGTGACTCTTCAATCTTGTTCTAACTTTTGAACACTTGAATTGCACTTTTAATTACTAACTTAATATATGAATAATACTAATATCACATTTTAAAATTGTATAAAACATTCTTATTTATAGTTTTCTAGGTGTCCCAAATCATGTCCTTTGCAAAAAGGAGCCTTTTGTGAAGTGTTTTGATGAAAAGGCACCATAACTACTCAAGATAGGCTAGGATGAGTCGGCACCATGTGGCTTCTGGCATGACTTGGCACCAAAGGGCACGAGTCGGCACCAAAGTCTTCTGTCACGACTCAACACTAATGGGGCATGAGTCGGCACAAGCTTGTCTTGGCTAGTCCTTGCAAAACTTCTTCCCTATTATGCATAGAACCCTTGATCCTTTGAGAGTTACCTAGATTACTTAAAGAACACTTAAAAACAAGATTAAAAGCACCACTTTAAAGATAAAATTCATGCATCAAAACACAAAATTAACTATTAATTGGTTAGTTTAGGTATACATATTTGCATCATATCAAATTCCCCCATACTTAAACCTTGCTTGCCCTCAAGCAAGAACAAAAAGGGAAAAGACAAAGAAATTACATAGTTTCTCCAAGATAACTATGAAACAATCTTGATTTAAACAATCTGCAGAATTTATTTAAGGAGTATATGGCTAATATTTTGATGATATAGTTCTTAGTGCCCAACAATGAGAAAGGATGACAAGTCTTATAGCATAAATTTTGAGCTTTGTCTAATTATGTCATTCCTATTGGTAACAAAGTTATTCAATTATTTAGTCAAGGACCTAATCATGCTTTTCTACTCAAGTATCCATGCATTAAGTCAAGAATTCAATAAATTCAAGTAGCCTTCTTTAGGACAAGAAAAAGCACACGCAAGAATGCAATAAGTCTCATGGCATTTTTAGATACATAGTTTGCTTATTCTTCTTATTCTTTTTTTTATTTAAATAGGGTACATCTTTTGAATCGAATGCGACTAAGGAGCAAACTCATTCGTGCATGACTTACTCAATGTACATATTTAATAGGCATACCATACATATCTTTCGAATTGGGTGCAACTAAGGAGCAAACTCATTGCACACAACTTACTCAATATGCATTTTTATTAGTAAACAAATATAGTTCTTTTAGTATCCTCATCCATTATTGACTAATGCATAACTCGTATTATGGCTATAGTTTCCTTTAGGCAACTTAAATCATGCAAATTCAAAGACTTTACTTATATCAATTTCGATAATTAAGCAAAATTAGAAAATTGACTAGATAATTAGAAATCTTTTAGAAGCAATAAGAGTGAGATGAAAAGACAAAATCTTAACAAATACTAAAAAGAGACTTAAGAATTTTACCAATTGGGCATTTATCAAGAATGATCATCAAATTAGTTAGAAAATAGAATGAGAAATCTTAATCAAGATATAATAACATGGAGAAACTCAAGTAAAAGGACAAAAATTCTTGATGCAAATTGTAAAATACTAAACTTAAACAAAACAACAATCATGCAAAATATATTAAAAATGTAGAAAATGAAAATCAAAACAAAATAAAACATAAAAGTAAATAGAAAGCTTCAAACTTCATCATTCAATCCCTTCCCCATACTTGAAATTCACATTGTCCCCAATGTGAAGAAAAGTGAAGATGATGGAGAAGGGAAGAAAAACATGCCTCATTGATTGTTGAGTGGTGGTGGTGAAGGAATTTCATACCCGGAGTAGCTAAAGAACTTATGCAATTTATAGTCCATACTATATTGCATGCGCTCCATCCTTTGGTTCCTAGCCTCCAAAGTGGTAAGTTGATATTGCATGCTCGTTTGGTTTGCTAAAATCTCCTCCAAAAGTTGGTGGTCACTAAGAGTGGAACCAATTGCTTCTCCTTGTGTAGAGGATGATGGTGGTAATGTAAGTTGAACCATTGATTGGGCTCTTAGTGGTGGTGGGTCTCTGGGCGGTGGAGCATCATCATCGGAGTCTTCATTCGAATTATAAATAGGGTGACGTAACCCCTTCCAACAAGATCGTGTGTAAGCTGCAACATGGTTAAAATCTCCATCCACAACTTCACCTCTTACAAAGGCTTGCTTTGTGAAATATGAGTATTTGACAACATAAGGAAAGTTTGAGCAATCAATATGAAATTCCTTAGCAATGCTTGTAATAATATGACCATGTGTTAATGGATGCTCCTTTCGTGTAACACACATGAGGAGTTCATTAAAAATCCAATATGTCCAACACACTTGCTTTGATTTATGAACACACCACATCAAAAATAGTTCTTGAATAGTTACTCTATTAGTTTCAGTTTTACCAAAAATAGTACATGCAATGACTTTATGCAACATCTAGAATTTCAAATCCTTGATGAACATTACTTTCCTCTTTTTAGGTTCAAAAGGGGTTTCTATATTAGTTAAGAATGTCCAAAAGTCATTAACATTAAAATCATTAGTGACATCACAAACACCACTTCTTTTAAAACCAAAAACTTTTTGCATAAAATTGTAAGTTAATTGGTAAGGTTGGCCAAGCAATCTAAATTCCAGAATTTGAGAATTAGTATCATTGATATCAAGTGTATTAAAAAACTCATAAACAAGATTGCCATAGGAATGTTCTTGCATACTTACAAGCTTTTTCAAACCACAAGAGGTAAGAACTTGATTGAATACTTCCTTCATGCCAACATCACGAATTAAAGAGGGAGGAAAATACTTACAAGATACAATTTCTCTACATTTGATTTTAGAGAACTTGGCTCCTTCTTCATGTGAGTGAATGGAAAAGGAGGACTCATACATTGATGCAAGGTCTTCTTCTTGTTGCTCCTCTTGAGGCCTTGAAGAAGTTGATCCTTTGGTCTTGCCCATAGTTAGAAAATAGAGAAGAAAAATTCTACAACTATGAGTGAATATAGTGTAGTGTGAATGATGAAATGAAGAAGATGATGTTTAAATAGAAGAAAGAATTATATAAATATTAGGATTTTTGTTTTCAAAATCTGAAAAGAAAGGGTAGGGGAGTGGTGTTGTAAGGGTTAGGGTTTTATAGGTGTGTAAGAGTGTGATGTGAAAAGTCATATATTTTGGGAAGAGGTGTGATTTTTTTTGGAAAAGAAATAACTTTTCATTGATTTGTTTTGGGAAAAGAGTGTTGAATAAGTTAGTTTTTGACCAAAAATAAGAATAAAACAAATTACAATTGAACTAGGAATGAAAAGAAAAGAAAAATTGGTGTAGAAATTCAAATTTTTGGGTGTTTCAAATTCTGTCAATTGTACCGAGTCGGCACCATAGGGCACGACTCGGCACGAGTGGGTTTTGTCACGAGTCATGTCCTATGGGCACGACTCAGCACAAACTTAGTCAAATTTTTTTTTATTAAATATATATCATGTGTATGTATTAAAATAAAATTAATATTAAACATCAAAACTTAAACATTAAATTAAATAAACATGAAATTTAAAATGAACAAACATAAAATTTTAAAATAAATATACTATGTAGTAAATAAACATACTATTAAGTAGAAAGGGTTACTGACCTTGATTATTCTAATGGTGCACCAGCAAAGTAAGGTTTAAGACGATAGCCATTTACCTTAAAAGATTCACCTTTGTCATTAGCAATCTCAATAGTTCCATATGGATGAACTTTAATAATTTTAAAAGGTCCAGACCATCTTGATTTTAGTTTTCTAGGAAATAGTCTTAACCTTGAATTATAAAGTAAAATAAGCTCACCTTCTTGGAAATCCCTATTGAGAATGTTCTTATCATGCCATAACTTAGTATGATCTTTATATAACTTTGCATTTTCATATGCATTTAACCTTAGTTCATCTAGTTCATTGAGTTGCAAAAGTCTTTTCTTACCTACTTTATCCATATCAAAGTTCAAAGCCCTAGTTGCCCAATATGCTTTATGTTCAAATTCAACGGGCAAATGACAAGATTTACCATAGATTAATTGATATGGGGTAAGGCTAATGGGAGTTTTAAAAGTAGTTCTATATGCCCATAAGGCATCATCTAGCCTTAATACCCAATCTTTCCTAGAAGAAGAAACAGTCTTCTCTAGAATCCAATAAATTTCCCTATTGCTTACCTCAACTTGTCCACTTATTTGTGGATGGTAAGGAGTAGCTATTTTATGATTAAATCCATATTTTTTAAGCAAACTTTCTATGATATTATTATGGAAATGAGAACCTCCATCACTTATCAAAGCTTTTGGAGTACCAAACCTAGGAAAGATTATTGTTTTAAGCATTTTCTTGACTACCTTAGCATCATTAGTAATAGTAGGTATTGCTTCAACCCATTTAGACACATAGTCTACCATAACTAAGATGTATTTATAGCCTAAAGAACTAGGGAAAGGACCCATAAAGTCCATCCCCCATGCATCAAAAAGTTCTACCTTAAGAATGCCATTTAAGGGCATCTCATTTCTCCTAGATATATTACCCATTCTTTGACATCTATCACATGTAAAGACAAATTCTTTAGCATTTTTGAATAAAGTAGGCCACCAAAAACCACATTGTAATACCTTTGAAGCCATTTTTGTTGCACCAAAGTGTCCACCCATATTTAAGGAATGACAATGTTTTAAAACATCTTGAATCTCACCTTGAGGAATGCATCTCCTTATTAACCCATCTGCCCATCTTTTATAAAGCAAAGGTTCTTCCCAATAATAAAATTTAGTATCATACAAAAATTTCTTTCTTTGCCTATAATCTAAACCATAAGGAAGAATCCCACTTACAAGAAAGTTAGTAATGTCAGCATACCATGGAATTTCTTGTGATACAACATTAAACAAATGCTCACCTTGGAAGGTCTCATGTATTGGTACTCCATCATCAAGCTTCCTCAAACCTTCTTTATCAAGTCTAGAGAGATGGTCTGCCATAAGGTTTTCACTTCCTTTCTTATCCCTTACTTCCCAATCAAATTCTTGGAGCATAAGAATCCACCTTAGTAGCCTAGGTTTAGCATCCTTTTTACTTAAGAGGTACCTTAGAGTAGCATGGTCATAATATACAATTACCTTTTGACCTACCAAGTATGCTCTAAATTTATTAAATGCATAAACTATGGCTAGTAGTTCCTTCTCTATAGTTCTATAGTTGATTTAGGTATCATCAAGTAGCTTACTTGCATAGTAAATTACATAAGGCTTACTTTCCTTCCTTTGCCCAAGGACCGCTCTAACTGTGAAATGATTAGCATCGCACATAATTTCAAAAGGTTGCTCCCAATTAGGTGGCCGTAGAATCTATGCGGATGTAAGAGCTTTCTTTAGGGTCTCAAAAGCTTCATGACATGCTTCATCAAACTCAAAGGTAGCTTCCTTCACAAGCAAATTGCACAATGGCTTGGCAATTTTGGAAAAATCCTTGATAAACCATCTATAGAACCCGGCATGTCCTAAGAAACTTCAAATGTCCTTAACACATTTGGGCTGTGGGAATTTGTGATCACTTCAACCTTGGCTCTATCCACTTCAATACCCCTTTTGGATACCATATGCCCTAGTACTATTCCTTCTTGTGCCATAAAATGACACTTTTCCCAATTAAGTACTAGTCCATGCTCCTTACATCTGTCAAAAACTTCAGAGAAATTTTCTAGACAATTTTCAAAGTTAGTTCCATAAACACTAAAATCATCCATAAAAACTTCAATGCAATCATCTATTAAGTCAATAATGATAGAAAACATGCATCCTTGAACGTTGCAGGTGCACTGCATAAACCAAATGGCATGCGTCTAAATGCAAAGGTTCCATAGGGACATGTAAAAGTGGTTTTTAATTGGTCTTTGGGGTAGATAGGTATTTGATAAAAACCACTAAGACCATCTAAATAACATAAGAATAATTTGCTAATTTTTCTAATACTTGGTCAAGAAATGGAAGTGGAAAATGATCTTTTTTAGTTGCTTTATTCAATTTTCTATAGTCTATACACATACGCCATCCAGTGACAGTCCTAGTAGGGATTAAATCATTTGATTCATTTTTAATAACAGTCAAGCCACCCTTTTTAGGGATAACTTGAACAAGACTTACCCACTTACTATCACTAATTGAGTATATGATGCCATTATCAAGTAATTTTGTGACCTCTTTTCTTACCACTTCTTTAAGAGTTGGATTAAGTTTCCCTTGAACTTCAATGGAAGGCTTAGCATTATCTTCTAAGATTATCCTGTGCATGCAAATATTAGGGCCAATACCTTTTAGATCATTCAAAGAGTAACCAATGGAACTTCTTTGTTTAAGCAACACATTGCACAATAGATTGATATTTTCTAAAGACAATGATGAATTCACGATAAAAGGGAATTTAGATTTAGAATCAAGGAATGCATATTTTAAATTTGATGGTAAAGGCTTGAGTTCAAAACTTACTTCTTCTCTTGAAGAAAAATTTGGGTCATTATTTCTTTCCAGAGGTTCAAATCTAGAAGGTTGGCAAGAGTGATGATGTGAAGTAGTCTCTCAAAGATTTACCTCTTCTTCTTAGTCTTAGTAAGGGGAAATAGGTTCTTGACTCATGCATTCATATTTGACCTCATTTGTACATTCATCAATTAAGTCTATAGAGTCAATCCTACTAACTCCTTCCATAGGTGAAGATTTCATCATCTTAAGAACATCAAATTCTATGCATTCATTGTTTACCTCAAATGTGATTTTACCTTTCTTCATATCAATAATCACCTACCGTTACTAAGAATGGTCTTCCAAACAAGATAGGAATTTCAAGGTCTTCCTCTATGTTTAGGACAACAAAATTTGTAGGAACTATAAATTTACCTACTTTTGTTGGCACATTCTCAAGAATGCCAATTGGATAGGTAATAGTCTTGTTAGCCATTAAGAGACACATGTTAGTAGGCTTAATTTCACCCAAATTAAGTTTTAAATAAGTAGAATAAGGCATTAAACTTACACTAGCACCAATATCACATAAAGCTTTATCAAAATATTTTCCTCCAACCATGCATAGGACAGTGAAACATCCAGGATCTTTTTGCTTAGGAGGGGACTTAGAAAACATGGCCTTAGATTCTTCTACTAAAGATACTAGACCATAATCTTCTAGTTTGCTTTTATGAGAGACCATGTCTTTTAAAAATTTACCCCAAGCCGGCATATCCCTTATAGCATCTAAGAATGGAATAGTAATAGTAATATCTTTAAGATACTTTAGGAATTTGGCAAATTACTTATCTAGGTTCCTTCTTATGAACCTTTGAGGAAAGGGCAAGGTCTTAATATCTATTTTAGGATCATTAACCTTAGGTGGTATGATACTTTCATTTTTATTATTATCTTTAATCCCACTCTCTTGGTTACTTTCTAAGTTTACTTCATCATCACCTACAATATCATTTTTATTCTCATTAGCAGTATTTTCAACTATCTTACCACTTATTAGAGAGATTGCTTGGCAAGTCTCTCTTTGAAAAAATTCTGGTTGATTAGGTAACTTACCTACAGGTTTAGGGTTAGAGGAAGAAGCTTGTTAGGTAATTTGAGTTTCTAAAATTCTGCTGTGAGTAGCAAGTTGATCAATTTTGGAATTAAGTTGTTTAAATTGCTCCTCGCTTTGTTTATTAATGGATATTTGTGTTCCTACAAACTGCTTTAAAAGGGTCTCTAAAGTAGATTTAGGTGGTGTAGGAGTATAGGGTTACTTCATAGGAAAACCCAGTGGGTTATTTAGTTTGAGATTTTGGTTAATCAGTGGGTTTAATTGGGAGGATGGGTTAGACAAAGAAAAACTAGGATGGTTCTTCCATTGATGGTTTTTTGTGTCTGAGTTCATACCCATTCTTTGGTTATACCCCCCTTGAACATAATTTACCTCCTCATTTGAACTACATTGGGAATAAAGATGAGGACCTCCACATAGTTCACAAACAACATCAGTATTTTCAATAGAATTAATTTTAGTTTTACTTACCATTTTGGTGAGTGCATCTACCTTTGCTGTTAACAGGTTAATAGTGTCAAGTTCCAAAATCCCTTTTGTTTTTGCCATAGTTGTTTCATCTCCCATGTATCCTTGGGATGCAAGTTTTTCAAGTAAAGTGACAACCTCTCTTGTTGTCTTATCCATCCATTTACCTCCAGATGTGGCATTGACTATGTTGCAATTCTCATTTGTTAATCCGTTATAAAAAATTTGAGGAATCATCCAATCGGGCAATCCATGATGTGGGCATTGCCTTTGGAGTTCCTTAAATTTTTCCCAAGAAGTATAAATTGTTTCATTTGGATTTTGCTTAAAGGTGGTGATCTCATTACGGAATTTTGCAGTCTTTGTGGAGGGAAGTACTTTTGAAGGAATGCTTGCTTCAATTGATCCCAAGTGGTGATTGATACACTTGGTAAACTTGCCAACCATATTTGAGCTCTTTCTTTGACTGAAAATAGGAAGAGCCTCAATCGAATTGCATCATCCAATACTCCATTTATTTTAAATGTTGCACATATGTTCAAGAATGTCAAGATGTGTGCGTATGGATCCTCCCCTTGCAAATCACCAAACTGATTATTTTGCACCATTTGAATGATGCTAGGTTTGATTTCAAAGTTGTTGTTTGCAATTGAAGGAGCCATTATTCCCCTCATACAATTTGTGATATTAGGCATGGTAAAGTCACCTAGCGTTCGTCTTTGTTCAGCCATTAAGTTGTGTTGACCTTCTTCTCTTTGTCTTTGATTCCTACACAAAGCATAAAAAGTTTGATCAATTTCAGGATCAAATAGAAGATCGTTAGAGCTTCTACTTTATCGCATGTTCAACTAGAATTAAAACAAAAAATAAAAATTATAAAACAAAAATGAAAACCTAAAACAACATTTCACTATCCTAGATTAATAAAAATTACAACAAGTTCCCCGGCAACAGCGCCAAAAATTTATTAGGCCTACTATAGGCGACCCAAATCCAAAGGGATTAGTATAGGATGAGTAGGGTGTCGAGCTTTAGGGAACTTGGAAATTTTGTATTAATTGGATAGTTACTAGGATGGATAGGCAAGGATATTAAATAAGGGATTTAAAACTAACTATATGCTACTATACTAATATTACGATTAAGAGTGTTGATTAGATTGAATTACAAATCAGAATTGATTTTAATAAGATGTGTTATATGCATGCAATGATTGAGAGTATGGTCTATAATTCCTAAAAGCAACTCTCGTTGTCAATTAAAAGTGTTTGATCTAGAGTCTATGAGCATTCTTATGTCATCATAGGAACAGAACCATAAACATTCATGCCAATACTATAATTACCCTTAGAGTGGATTTGCTTGACTCTAAGTGCTTATCCTATTCTCTAAGTAATTTTAATTATTTCTCCATCAATTTATCCCAACTCTCATTGTGAATAATTTGACTATCATGTTATACATGGTGATCAAGCATATACAACATTAATTAAACACACAATTAAAACTAAATCATGCAAAGCATATAAGAAATAGAATGATTAAAACCAATACTTTATTCCAATTCAAAGAAACCAAACTAGTGTATATTCATAGTGTAAATGACAAAGTTTAGACAACAAGACAAGATGAACATCAAGGAACAAAGATAAAAAGGATAAGGGAAAGGAAACTTTGATGATATTTTCTTCAATCTTTGCTCCAGAAATTTACTTTGAAGAAGTGTCCTTGAATGCTTGCTTGAATGCCTTGGTTACTCTTCAATCTTGTTCTAACTTTTGAAAACTTGAATTGCACTTTGAATTACTAACTTAATATATGAATAATACTAATATCACATTTCTAAAATTCTATAAAACATTCTTATTTATAGTTTTCTAGGTGTCCTAAATCATGTCCTTTGCAAAAAAGAGCCTTGTGTGAAGTGTTTTTGATGAAAAAGCACCATAACTACTCGAGACTGGCTAGGATGAGTCGGCATCATGTGGCTTCTAGCATGACTCGGCACCAAAGGGCACGAGTCAGCACCAAAGTCTTCTGTCATGACTCGGCACCAATGGGGCACGAGTCGACACAAGCTTGCCTTAGTTAGTCCTTGCAAAACTTCTTCCCTTTCATGCATAGAACCTTTGATCATTTGAGAGTTACCTAGATTACTTAAAGAACACTTAAAAACAAGATTAAAAGCACCACTTTAAAGATAAAATTCATGCATCAAAACACAAAATTAACTATTAATTGATTAGTTTAGGTATACATATTTGCATCATATCAGCTTACACAATAACAAATATCCCTTAGAAGGTTTAACAGCTCATAGTTCAAAATTTATGATTCAGAGTTCATGGCTTGCAATTTAACAAGGTTTACAAAAATCAATGTATAACTCATAACATTTATAAAGTGAAGGCTACTGCCTTATCCGCTTATAACATAATATAGAGTGAAGGCTGCTGCATTGGCCACTCGTAATATAATATAAAGTGAAGGCTACTGCCTTGTCCACTTGTAACATAATATAAAATGAAGGTTGCTACTTTGTCCACTAGTAACATAATATAGAGTGAAGGCTACTGCCTTGTCCACACACAACTCATAACATGTAAAGTAAAAGCTGCTACCATATTCACACATAACTCATAATATAATTCATAACATATAAAGGTAATAGTAGCATTGAAGGATACAATCTTATGTAACATAATAGCAAAAGAAGTTTAGCTTATTTAATAAGAGATGAACAACAGTGTAGTTCCAGAAAAATATAAGTTAAGGCAATAATCGCAAAGGCATTATCATTGGATAATAAAAAATGGTTTTGGACCAATTGTCCATTGGCAATGCAAGCTTACATAGAAATCATTAAAATAGAAAAGAACTTGGGTTTCAAGATATCAAAGGTTCAAAAATCATGATAGCTTGCACTTGTAACTTGAAACATAATGTTTACTCACACTTATAACATGAGCACAGCGTTTACTCACCTTATGGTTCCTTTGCTCCTAGTACATGTAGCCATTTTGAACCTCTAAAACCCCTCAAGCTCTAAGATAATATTTAATTCAATACTTAGATTTTATTTAATCATGATGCTATCCTATCCCATAACTACCCCATTCAAATATAACATTCACAAACATTTAGAGTTGCACATATAAGTGCACTTCATCACTTGCACATAATATGTTGACATTAAAAGTCTTGTACACTTAGCCTTTATTAGCCTATATGAAAACACATTATAATTCATGTCAATACCTTTTTATGGTCAACACAATATCATTATCTTAATATCAACTAACTTTAACAATCATCTTAATACACTTAACACTTCCATATATGTCAACTTAACAATTAACTTTTTAAGTGCCATGCTTTTCTCTTATGACCAATTCATTCAATCAATATCTTAATCAATTTAAGATCATCAATTCATTTTCAAGTCATCATAGAACCTACTTCCATATTATCCAATCACATTTACATATTAATCACAACATAAGTCTAAGATACCTTAAGTATACCAAATTACCTCTAGCCTGGTCTAAAGTCATTCCTTCAACCAACATGCAAATCAACCATTTATCATTCATTCAAATATGTCAATAATCATTAAAATATGCTACATAAAAATTATATACATTGGGATAAAAATCCCAACAATGGTCGAATACTTCATTAAAGAGAAAATCTGAATTCTCTTACTTTTAACACTTTCCATCTATTACAGTAATATGTAGAAACATGGTTTGAATCAAGATTTTTCATGTAATCAAAACAAAAATCATTTTAGAACATAAACATGCAGGAATTGGCACAAATATAAATCCATATGCAAGAAAATTTTCCAACTTTAGTTGTTAGGGTGAAAACCATAAACCTTTCTTATTTCCAATACTTTTCGGTCATTAAAGTAATATATAAACATATTTTTTAAATGATTATTTTTCATTCAATCACAACAAAATATAAGTTATGAACATCAATATGTAAAAGTTGGCAGCCATTGACATGTCTTACGCATGAAAATTTCAAGTTTAGAGTTTTAGAGTGAAAATAATGAGTTTTCTAGCTTTCCACGCATTCTGTTCCTTACAGAAATATGTAAACACCTAATTTGAATCATCCAAACAAAACAAATATTAGTTTAGAATTTCATCATAGACAAATCAGCATCCACATACAAATATAATCATAGAAGTTTCCAACTTTCAAGTTCTAGGATGAAAACCTTAAATTTCCTTGTTTTATGAAACTTTTTGGTCATTATAGTAATATGCAAAAATATCATTTGATCCAATATTTTTCATCTAAATACTTCAAAAATCAGTTTAGAATTCAATGATTTAGAAATCTCCCCTTTATTGAGTTTACGTATGAAAATTTCAATTTTTAGTTATAGGATTCACCTTTGGAAAAATTACGTAGGAAGGTCGGTGTTTTCGGTAGAGAAATTAATTTCTCTATCAAAAATTCACCCAAAATTATTTAAATACATAGAAACTAGTAAATATCTAGTTCAAAATAATTTTCTCATAATTTATTTCATAGAAATCAAATAAGAAATTGAAAGAGAAGAAAAACTTATGATTACGATAAGAAATCGCAAAGTTGAAAGTGTTTTTAAGAATTTGGATAGAGAGAATTATTTTGGGACAATTTTTCTATGAAAATACTGAAATAACAGAGTGTGGCTACTAAAACACTAGGGCTTGCCAAATTTTGCATTAATATATGTAGGGTTTTGGGCAATTTCCAAGATTACACTTAATGAGCAAGGTTAGTAGTATTTTGGTGTAGTGAGCTTTTTGGGTATTTGGGCTTTTCATTTAATTTTGGGGCTGATTAGAGGTAATTTAAAATAAAATATTTTTCTTATTGTTTTCATTAAAATTTTCCCTAAAACTTTATTTAAAATAATATTTTAAAAATACTCATAAAAATTATTTTATGTTTAAAAATCGCCTTTTAGCTTAAAAATTCATTTTATGTAAAATAAATTATTCTATATTAATACACTTCATATAAATCATTTATTTCACAATAATAACTCATATTAGGCATATTAAAATTAATCTAACATGCCATATACTCATAAATTACATCATACATGAATTTCCATAAAATCACATATTTTGTCGCAATAACTCTAAGTTCAAGCAATTTGTCATGAAAACTCTTAGGGAAGATGTGGGTTGTTACATAAGGTAGAAAAGGTTCACTAGAAAGGGTTTCTAGTGGGAATCAATTTTATTAAGAATTAGAATCCAAATATAGACATATGATCAAAGCATATTAGGGTTTGACAAATCCATGACCTTTGCTGTCACATCCCAACTTTTAAGACATGACAGTCTTAGAACATGGGGAGATATAAGGTCACCCACGCTCGTCGAACCCACTCATACATATGCTAAAATTGCCTAAGATCATACCAAACCTCATATCTTAACTTAATAAAACCTTTTATATAGGAAAAATCTTAAGTTGTGAAAGCTAAAAATATACTTTATTACAATTCATAAGAAAATAATAATAAGATTCCAAGTAAATTCTCCAACATAACATCTTAAAGTAAAGTTCCCATAGTAGCTCCTGGAGCATCTAAAGACTCATCATAGCATGGTATTATTATAACTTTGACAAGGGAATTTCCCAAGCGAAGTAGGTAGCCTGAGTGATCACCTTGCCTCCTTATAATGCTCACTAGGAACTACACATGGAAAAGGAGTGAGATAGATGATCTCAATGAGTAAACCATAGGACTTATATAATAACATATATCCTTTAGAAGATTACATATCTCATCGTTCAAAATTTATGATTCATAATTCATGCTTTGCAATTTAACAAGGTCTATAGAAATCAACTTATAACTCATAACATATAAAATGGAGGCTGCCACCTTGTCCATTCATAACATAATATAGAGTGAAGACTGCTGCCTTGTCCACTCATAATATAATATAGAGTGAAGACTGCTACCTTGTCCACACATAACTCATAACATGTAAAGTGAAGGCTGCTACCATGTTCACACATAACTCATAACGTGTAAAGTAAAGGCTGCTGCCATGTTCGCACATAACTCAATACATAATTTATAACATATAAAGGTAACACTAGCATTGTAGGTCTTTAACTTATCAAACAAAGGACAAATAACAGTGTAGTTCCAGAGAGAATATAAGTTAGGATAATAATCACAAAGGTTCCTTAGAGTGGTTGAGTAATAAAAAAATTATTTTGAACCAAATGTCCTTTCGCAACCCAAACTTACAAAGAAATCATTAAAATAGAAAGGAACTTGGATTTCAAGATATCAAAGGTTCACATAACATGATAACTTGTACTTATAACTTCAACATAATGTGTACACATACTTCTAGCAATAATACGGCGTTTATTCACCTTATGGTTCCTTTACTCCTAGTACATATAGCCCTTTTGAACCTCTAAAGCTTCTCAAGCTCTAAGATAATATTTAATTTAATACTTAGTATTTATTTAATCATGATGCTATCCTATCCCATAGCTACCCCATGCACATATAACATTTACATACACTTAGAGTTGCACATAAAAGTGCACTCATCACTTTCACATCACATGTTGACTTTAAAAGTCTTCTACACTTAGCCTTTATAAGCCCATATGAAAACACATTATAATTCATGTCAATACCTTTCTAAGGTCAACACAATATTATTATCTTAATATCAATTCCCTTTAACAATAATCTTAGTACACTTAATACTTTCATATATGTTAACTTAACAATTAACCTTTCAAGTGCCATGCTTATCTCTTATGACTAATTCATTCAATCAATCTCTTCATTAATTCAAGATCAACAATTCATTGTCATGTCATCATACAACCTACTTCCATATTATCCAATGACATTCACATATTAATCACAACATAAGTCTAAGATACCTTAAGTATATCAAATTGCATCTAGCCTTGTCTAGAGTCATTCCTTCAACCAACATGCAATTTAACCATTTATTATTCATTCATATATGTCAATAATTATTAAAATATACTATATAAAAACTATATACATTGGGATAAAAATCTCAACAATGGTCGAATACTCTATTAAAGAGAAAATATGAATTTTCTTACTTTTAACACTTTCCATCTGTTACAGTAATATTTAGAAACATGGTTTGAATCAAGATTTTTCATATAATCAAAACAAAAATCATTTTAGAATACAAACATGTAGGAATCAGCACATATATAAATCCATATGCAAGAAAATTTTCCAACTTTAGGTGTTAGAGTGAAAACCATAAACCTTTCTTCTTTCTAGTACTTTTCGGTCATTACAGTAACATATAAACATGTATTTTAAACCATTATTTTTCATTCAATCACAACAAATATAAGTTATAAACATCAATATGTACAAATTGACAGCCACTGACATGTCTTACGTATGAAAATTCCAAGTTTAGGGTTTTAGAGTGAAAATAATGAGTTTTCTAGCTTTTTTCACTTTCCGTTTCTTACAGAAATATGTAAACACCTTATTTGAACCATTAATTTTCATCCAAACCAAAAAAATATCTATTTAGAATTCATCATACACAAATTGGCATCCACATACATATGTAATCATAGAAGTTTCCAACTTTCAACTTCTAGGACGAAAACCTTGAATTTCCTTGTTTTATGAAACTTTTCGGTCATTACAGTAATATGCAGAAATATCACTTGATCCAATATTTTTCATCTAAATATTTCAAAAATCTGTTTAGAATTCAATGATGTGGAAGTTTCCCCCTTTTTATTGAGTTTATGCATGAAAATTTCAATTTTTAGCTATAGGATTCACCTTCGGAGTAATTACGTAGAAAGGTTGGTGTTTTCCATTGAGAAATTAATATCTCTATCAAAAATTCACCCAAACTTATTTAAATCTACAAAAATCAGTAAATACCTAGTTCAAAATAATTTTCTCATAATTTATTTCATAGAAATCAACTAAGAAATTGAAAGAGAAGAAAAACTTACAATTACAGTCAAGAAATCACAAAGTTAAAAATGTTTTTGAGAATTTTGGTGGAGAGAATTATTTTGGAACAATTTTTCTATCAAAATACTAAAATAACAAAGTGTGGCTATTGGAACACTAGGGCTATCCGAATTTTTCATTAACATGTAGGGTTTTGGGCAATTTCCAAGATTACCCTTAACGAGCTAGGTTAGTAGTATTTTGGTGTAGTGGGTTTTTGGGTATTTGAGCTTTTTATTTAATTTTGAGGCTGATTATAAGTAATTTAAAATAAAATATTTTTCTTATTGTTTTCACTAAAATTTCCCCCAAAATATTTGTTTAAAATAATATTTTAAAAATGCTCATAAAAATTATTTTATGCTTAAAAATTGCCTTTTCGCTTAAAAAATCATTTTACGTAAAATAAATTATTCTATGTAAATACGCTTTGTATAAATCATTTATTTCATAATAATAACTCATATTAGGCATATTAAAATTAATCTAACATGCCACATACTCATAAATCACATCATACATGAATTTCCATAAAATCACATATTTTGTCACAACAACTCTAAGTCAAGCAATTTGTCATGAAAACTCCTAGGGCAAATGTGGGTTGTTACACAAGGTAGAAAAGATTCACTAGAAAGGGTTTCTAGTAGGAATCAATTTTATTAAGAATTAGAATCAAAATATAGATATATGATCAAAGCATATTAGGGTTTGACAAATCTATGACCCTTGCTGTCACATCCCAACTTTTGAGACATGACGGTCTTATAACATAAGGAGATATAAGGTCACCCACGCTCATAGAACCCACTCATACATATGCTAAAATTACCTAGGATCATATCAAACTTCATAGCTTAACTTAATAAAACCATTTATATAGGAAAAAGCTTAAGTTGTGAAAGCTAAAAATATACTTTATTACAATTCATAAGAAAATAATAATAAGATTCCAAGTAAATTCTCCAACATAACATCTTAAAGTAAAGTTCTCATAGTAGCCCCTGGAGCATCTAAAGACTCATCATAGCGTGGTATTATTATAACTTTGACAAGGGAATTTCCCAAGCTGAGTAGGTAGCCTGAGTGATCACCTTGCCTCCTCATAATGCTCACTTGGAACCACACATGGAAAAAGGAGTGAGATAGATGATCTCAATGAGTAAACCATAGAACTTATATAATAACATATATCCTTTAGAAGATTACATATCTCATCGTTCAAAATTTATGATTCACAGTTTATGGCTTGCAATTTAACAAGGCCTATAGAAATCAACTTATAACTCATAACATATAAAATGGAGGCTGCTACCTTGTCCATTCATAACATAATATAGAGTGAAGGCTGCTGCCTTGTCCAATCATAATATAATATAGAGTGAAGACTATTACCTTGTCCACACATAACTCATAACATGTAAAGTGAAGGCTGCGCCATGTTCACATATAACTCATAACATGTAAAGTGAAGGCTGCTGCCATGTTCACACATAACTCAATACATAATTTATTACATAAAAATGTAACAATAGCATTGTAGGTGTTTAACTTATCAAACAAAGGACAGATAACAGTGTAGTTCCAGAAAGAATATAAGTTAGGGCAATAATCACAAACGTTCTTTATTGTGGTTGAGTAATAAAAAAATTATTTTGGACCAAATGTCCTTTCGCAACCCAAGCTTATAGAGAAATCATTAAAATAGAAAGGGACTTTGGTTTCAAGATATCAAAGGTCTTATAACATGAAAACTTGTACTTATAACTTTAACATAATGTGTACACATACTTTTAGCATGAATACGACGTTTACTCACCTTATGGTTCCTTTACTCCTAATACACGTAGCCCTTTTGAACCTCTAAAGCTCCTCAAGCTCTAAGATAATATTTAATTTAATACTTAGTATTTATTTAATCATGGTGCTATCCTATCCCATAGCTACCCCATGCACATATAACATTTACATACACTTAGAGTTGCACATAAAAGTGCACTCATCACTTTCACATCACATGTTGACTTTAAAAGTCTTCTACACTTAGCTTTTATAGGCCCATATGAAAACACATTATAATTCATGTCAATACCTTTCTAAGGTCAACACAATATTATTATCTTAATATCAATTCACTTTAACAATAATCTTAGTACACTTAATACTTTCATATATGTTAACTTAACAATTAACCTTTCAAGTGCCATGCTTATCTCTTATGACTAATTCATTCAATCAATCTCTTCATTAATTCAAGATCGTTAATTCATTTTCATGTCATCATACAACCTACTTCCATATTATCCAATGACATTCACATATTAATCACAACATAAGTCTAAGATACCTTAAGTATATCAAATTGCATCTAGCCTTGTCTAGAGTCATTCTTTCAACCAACATGCAATTTAACCATTTATCATTCATTCATATATGTCAATTATTATTAAAATATACTATATAAAAACTATATAAATTGGGATAAAAATCCAAACAATGGTCGAATACTCTATTAAAGAGAAAATATGAATTTTCTTACTTTTAACACTTTCCATGTGTTACAGTAATATGTAGAAACAAGGTTTGAATCAAGATTTTTCATGTAATCAAAACAAAAATCATTTTAGAACATAGACATGTAGGAATTAGCATATATATAAATCCATATGGAAGAAAATTTTCCAACTTTAGGTGTTAGGGTGAAAACCATAAACCTTTCTTGTTTCTAGTACTTTTTGGTCATTACAGTAATATATAAACATGTGTTTTAAACCATTATTTTTCATTCATTCACAACAAATATAAGTTATAAACATCAATATGTACAAATCGGCAGCCATTGATATGTCTTACGTATGAAAATTCCAAGTTTAGGGTTTTAGAGTGAAAATAATGAGTTTTTTAGCTTTCTGCACTTTCCATTACTTACAGAAATATGTAAACACGTGATTTGAATCATTAATTTTCATCAAACCAAACAAATATCTGTTTAGAATCCATCATACACAAATTGGAATCCATATACATATATAATCATAGAAGTTTCCAACTTTCAACTTCTAGAACGAAAACCTTGAATTTCCTTGTTTTATGAAACTTTTCGGTCATTACAGTAATATGCAGAAATATCATTTGATCCAATATTTTTCATCTAAATACTTCTAAAATCAGTGTAGAATTCAATGATGTAGAAATCTCTCCCTTTTTATTTAGTTTATGCATGAAAATTTCAATTTTTAGCTATAGGATTCACCTTTGGAGAAATTGCATAGGAAGGTTGGTGTTTTCCATAGAGAAATTAATTTCTGTATCAAAAATTCACACAAAATTGTTTAAATCTATAGAAATTAGTAAATGCCTAGTTCAAAATAATTTTCTCATAATTTATTTCATAGAAATCAAATAAGAAATTGAAAGAGAAGAAAAACTTATGATTACAGTCAAGAAATCGCAAAATTAAAAATGTTTTTGAGAATTTTGGTGGAGAGAATTATTTTGGGACAATTTTTCTATCAAAATACTAAAATAACAAAGTGTGACTATTGGAACACTAGGGCTGGCCGAATTTTGCATTAATATGTATGGTATTGGGCAATTTCCAAGATTACCCTTAATGAGCTAGGTTAGTAGTATTTTGGTGTAGTGGGCTTTTGGGTATTTGGGCTTTTTATTTAATTTTGAGGTTGATTATAGGTAATTTAAAATAAAATATTTTTCTTATTGTTTTCACTAAAATTTCTCTCACCTTTGGAGAAATCTCGTGGAAAGATTTGTATTTTCAGTAGAGAATTAATTTTCTCTCTCAAAAACTTACCTAAACAGAATTAAATTTGTAAAAATTAGTAAACAACCAGTTCAAAATAATTTTCTCATAATTTATTTCATAGAAATCGGTTAAAGAATTGAAAGAGAAGAAAAACTTACGATTACGGGCAAGAAATCACAAAATTGAAAGGAGTTTTCTTAATTTCGGTAGGGAGAAATATTTTGAGAGAATTTTTCTGTCAAGATACAGAAAAATGGAGTGATGGCTATCGAAATGAGAGTACTGGCCGAAATTTTCATTATATATTAGGGTTTGGGGTGCAATTTCCAAGTTTACCCTTAATGAGCTAGGTTATGAGTGTTTTAGTGTAGTGGGTTTTGGGTATTTGGGCTTTTTAATTAATTTAGGGCTGATTATAGATAATCAAAAATAAAATATTTTTCTTATTATTTTCTATAAAATTTCCCCAAAACATTTATTTAAAAATTATTTTAAAATACTCATAAATTTATTTTATGCTTAAAAATCATCTATTTATATGAAAATTCATTTTACGAAAAATAATTATTTCATGCTAACGCATTTTATTCAAATCATTTATTTCACAATAATAATTCATATTAGACATATTAAAATTAATTTAACATGTCCCAAACTCATAAATCACGTCACATATGAATTTTCATATAGTCACACAATTTGTCACAATAAGCCTAAATTCAAATAATTTGTTACTAAAACTCCTAGGGTAGATGTAAGTTGTTACACTTGCCTAGATTGGGATTTCGTAATAAAGGGATTTTAGTGTATGTTAATTGTGATCAATGGTCCATGATATGAATAAGTAATAAAACACTCATATTCACTCTAATTATATGGTTATGATATGCTATGCTAGGCATCGCTTATGACTTATGGGACTAAGGTAACATAGGGATTTCACATTAGTAGAGAAAAGTGTTTTCTCAATCCCATTGCTAATTAGACATGAACTTAGAAAGTCACACACCCAAAAGTATTCTCCTTCCAAGGATAAAAGGTTTACTATAACAACTAATTAAAGTCTTTAATTAAATGATTAGTCGTAAAAGGATTGAACTTGTAATTAAATTTACAAAGATCCTAGCATGTCTTGAAGTTTAAATCTAAAATGATTTCTTATTAATTAAATCCTAATTTATATATGATATAAATGAAAATGATTAAATTAATTAAAACTATGGATGAGTTAAAAGAATTGATTTTAAGCTTTGGACAAAACCCTAAGTAGCCTAAGTCCATTTGAGAAATGGAGAGAGAGGCAATTTAAGGGTTAAAGATTTTCTATAACCCTAAAGCCCATATAATGAGTTTAGGGGTTAGAGATTTTCTCCAACCTTAAAGCCCATATGATGGATTTAGGGGTTAGAGAGAATGTACCAAGGTCAAAATAGTCCTTCAACTACTTAAGGCTTAATGGAAATTATCATAAACCATAAAGGGTAAGTTGGTTTTTTCCATTTAAGGTTAAAGTAAAAGCAAAATAAATATCTTTTTCTTTCCCTCATTAACAACATAGTGGTTGGCTATTTAAAATGCTAATGATGTTGTTAATTTAAGAATTATTTTATGAACATCTTTTTTTTTTTTTTAGAAGCCTAAGTAACTAAGTTTTGAGAGAAGAGAGAGAATAAGAGTTCTTCAATTTTCTTGTTCTTCATTTCTTGTTCTTTGTTCTTTGTGAAAGAATAAAGGTTTCTTTTATTGAAAAGATACATCCATAGCAATTAGAAGAAATCAAATCACCAAGGATCTATCTTAGAAGATCTTGTATTTGTGAGGCCTTGCCCGAGCACCAGCCTGGTCCGCTAGAGGGAACCGGAATGCTCATTTGGGTTTAGACTCACGATGGAACCCTCGAGTTCTAATCGATAGATTTTGAAAATGATTTTGGGAGTTGCCACCTTAATTTATTTTAAATGAGAAAAATTAAGGAAAAACCCAGTTGACTCCAATTCATTAATTTTGTAATTAATTTACCCAAGGATAAAAATCACTAATCTCGATCTATGTTGAGCTTAAGGACTAGGTTTTTGGTTTTAAATAATCTAAATTTGGCTCTTAAGTTTAATTTGACTTGAAAATTGATTTCATGAATGACATTAATAACTATAAATAAAATGCATCAATATGACATGAGTGCAAGGTGAAAATTAAAATAAAATATCCATAAATTAAAAAGGAAAAAAGAGATTGATAGAGATTCGGATTTGAGGTTTGGATTTAGATTCCAAATATGCCTACGTACCCCATTGAATGGTTCATTCCACAATTAAGTGGAGGGCTTTAGGGGTTGACTAGATTGATTGATTGGATTTGGGTTTGAGAGGAAAAGGCTGATACCTTGACTTTTGGTGGGTGGAGGGTTTTACCAAACCAAAGTTCCGTTTAATCGAGATCGGTTGATTAGATTGATTGGGAGATTAATTAATTAATTAAAAAAATCAATTAACTAATTAATATGATAAAAAGGACAGAAGGATTAATTAATTAATTTGGATGAAAAGTGGATTAAGAAAAATGATTAATTTGATTTTGGAAAAAAGTGATTAATTAATTAATTAAAAATATTAATTAATTTAATTTAAAAAAAGAGTTTTAGTTAATTAAAAAGATTAATTAACTTGGTTAGGGTGAGATAATTAATTAATTAAAAAGGTTAATTAATTAATTAGAGAGTGATTGGAGGGAGAAGAAGAGAGGAATTAGTAGATAACCATCAATACTAATTCAAGAGATGTGTATAGGAATGAAGGATGGAGGGAGGTGTTTATAGGAAAAGTGGGTAAGGGTAGTTTAGGAAGTGGAAAAGTGAAAAGACCAAAATGGTAGAGCTAGAAAAAAGTTGAAAAAATCATATTGGAGGTATTTTGGGGACTACAGGCAAGCAGTCTGGGCAACACCACTGGAGGCCTGGGCGGTACCGCGGGCCTCTGGGTGTGCCACCAGCAGGGGCGACGGTGTCACCCAGGCTAGATCCGGCGCCGCCGGTGCCTTGATTTGTGTGCTGACTGAAATTCTGCTTCTTTTGTTCAACCAGATTTTTGGACTTTCGGTTCAATTTTCAGGAGTTCTAGAGCTTAGAAAATTAATCAGTCAGTGTCGATAGGTTCAAAATTAATTTTAGAATATTTGAGCAGTCAGTTAGGCAGAGAATCTGGTCAATTTTGGAAAAATATTGTCTGATATAGAAGGTCTGGTCAAGGTAGAAAAGGTACTAGCATTTGAAAAATTAAGTATTCTCCTACTAAAGTGATTGCAAGTCCATTTTTAGCTCTCGGGGTGCTACCCCCTTGACCCTTGCCTGCTAACCGGCAAGCGGGATCGCCGTGCTGGCTCTGTGTAGTGCCTTAAACTTAGCAGGTGTCAAGCTGTGCCTGAATGATGAGGTGTAAAATTAAGGGTTCATAGTATTCAATTAGGCTACTAAGAGAGAGAATCAAGAACATCTAAACAAATCAAAGTGAGCCTTGGAGGTGGAGCTTGGTGTGGACAATCTAGAGACTCAACATTTGGGGAGCTTTGGAGAAGAAAGAAGAATTAGAGTTCATATGCTTCAAGAGGTTATATGATTACCCCTTGATCTTCTTTCTTTCTTATGTGTTTTACACATTAATTAGATGATTGGATGAATGTTTATTGTACCCATTTAGGTGTAATTGAAATTTTAAATTGTTTGAAATTTCACCCACCATATTGCTTCTGCTTAATTTGCGCCCAATGTTCCTTCATCTTAAGTCTTACATAATTTGCCTTCTTAGGCTCACATGAATTTACATAGTAGTTCATATCAAGACTTTTCTAAAGCCAACCACAATGAATCATAATCTTAATATCAACTTAATTTAACTTTCAACTTAACATACTTAATACTTTCCATAATTTAAAAAGTAAACCTTAAAAGTGTCATACTTATCTCTTTTACCTAATCATACACTCAATCTCATAGTCAATTTAAGATCATTAATTCACAATCAACACATCACAAAACCTAATTCACATGCCACTTAACCATGTACATAAATTAGCCAAACATGGTAGTTAGGGTTTTGGAAACCCCAGTCATAGTCGATCACTATTGGAGTTTTCTAGGGTTACTCCTTCAACCATCATAGAATTAAATCATGTATCATTCATATACACATATTAACAATAAAAAAAAAGGAATTTTACAAAAATTATAGGCATTGGGATCAAAATCCTACCAAAGGCCGAACTAGCTTCATGTTGGAAAACCATGGATTTTCTTGCATTTCCCTCTTTCTAATCATTACAGTAATATGTAAACACATGATTTAAATCAATGTTTTTCATGTAACCATAACAAAAATTAGTTTAGGGTCAAAAACACACAAAATCACCCCTCCCTTATGTTCATATGCATGAAAATTCCAACTTTTAGGTTTTTGGGTTCACATTTGATGGATTTACAAAGAAAGAGATACGTTCATGGTTGGAAATCAGTTTCTCCCTCAAAAACACAACCTAGGCTAAATTCAACATAAATAAAATTAGTAAATATATAGCTCCATATGGATTATTTATGATTGGTTTCATAAAAATCAAAAAGTACCTTGGAAAAAGAGGAAAACTTATGAAAAAGATCACAAAATGGCAAGGTTTGGAGGCACCTTGTGAATTTCGATTGAGAGAGAATTTTTAGAGAAAATTCTATAAAAATATGATGAATAATAGAATGGAGGCTAATAAACACTAGGGGCATTAAACGTTAGGTTAGGTTTAGGGTTTTGGTGCAAAATTACAAGTTTTCTATAAATGACATAGGTTATGAGTGTTTTAGTGTGTTGGGTTTTTGGTTAGTTGGGCCTTTTAATCTAATTTATGGGCTAATTATAAATAATTAAAAATAAAATATTTTGCTTTTGATTTTAATTAAAATCCCCCCAAAAATATTTAATTTAAAATTATAACAACCCATACCTTGCCTAGGAGTTTTGTGACAAATTGCTTGATTTTAGAGCAATTGTGACAAAGTGTGTGCTTTCATAAAATTTCATACGCTATGTGATTTATGAGCAAATAGCATGCTAGAATTCTTCTAATATGTATAATATGAATTATAGACATGAAATAAGTTATTTATGTGAAGTGCATATGCATAAATTAATTTAAATGCGTACAAAGTGAATTTTCATGCACAAAGCGATTTTTAAGCATAAAATAATTTTTATGAGCATTTTGAAAATATTTTAAATTAAATATTTTTGGGGAAATTTTAATGAA
This sequence comes from Reutealis trisperma, assembly GCA_947687605.1. Taxonomy (NCBI): domain Eukaryota; kingdom Viridiplantae; phylum Streptophyta; class Magnoliopsida; order Malpighiales; family Euphorbiaceae; genus Reutealis; species Reutealis trisperma. The sequence goes on along the minus strand of CANTUT010000215.1, from coordinate 210,468 downwards.
AATAATAAGCAAAATATTTTATTTTTAATACATTTAAATCAGCCCATAAATTTGATTAAAAGCCCAACTCACTAAAAGCCCAATACACCTAAGCACTCCTAACCTAGCTTATTAATGGCAATGCTGTAATTTTGCACCCAAAACCTTAATTTCAGCATGAAATTCGGCCATCCTAGCTTGTGATATCCTCCATTCTATTTTCCATCAAATTTTTATAGAATTTTCTCTCAAAAATTCTGTCTTGACTGAAAAACACAAGGTGCCTCCAAACCTTGCAATTTTGTGATCTTCTTTGTAAATTTTTCTCTTCTTTCAAGTTACTTTTTGATTTTTATGAACCTAACCATTGATAATCCATAAGAGAATGTTTATTTACTAATTTTCTTCATATTTAAATTGGCCTAGATTGTGTTTTTGAAGGAGAAACTGATTTTCAACCATGAGTATATCTCTCTCTTTTCAAATCCATTAAAGGTGAACTTTAAAACCTAAAAGTTGGAATTTCCATGTATATGAACATAAGGGGAGGGGGGGTAATTTTTGCATTTTTATTTTTTAAATTGATTTTTTTTATGTTTACATGAAAAATATTAGTTTAAATAATGCGTTTACATATTACTGTAATGATCGGAAATGATAAAAAGCAAAAAATCTATGGTTTTCCATGGCTATGTGGTTTCGGCCTATATTGGGATTTTGATCCCAAGGCTTATAATTTTTGTAAGATAAATTTTAAAGATTGTTGATATGTGTATATGTATGGTACATCATTTAATTGCATGATGATTGAACGAGTAAATTTAGGAAACTCCTAGAGTGGTTTGGCTATGACTAGGGTTTCGAAAACCCTAACTATCATGTTTGGCTAATATGTATACAAGGTTAAGTAGTTTATGAATTGAGTTTTTTGATGTGTTAATGGTGAAGTAATGATCCTAATTTGCCTATAGGATTGATTTTATGATTCGGTCCAAAGGACACAAGCATGACTCTTTTAAGGTTATTTGTTAAGTTGATATATATGGAAAGTATTAAGTGTACCAAGTTGGAAGTTGAATTAAGTTGATATTAAGATTATGATATGTTTTGTGGCTTTGGAAAAGTCTTGGTATGAACTATTATGTGAATTCATATGAGTATAAGGAGGCAAAGTATGCAAGACTTAAAAGTCAATATGTTATGTACAAGTAATGAGTGCATTTCTAAGTGCAACTCTATATATATGTGAATGATATATGTACAAGGGCTAGTTATGGGATAGAATAGCATGATGTTAAGCAAATGCTAAGTATTAAATTATAATGTATGTTAGAGCTTAAGGATCATTAGAAGTGTAAAGGCTATGCGCATTAGGAGCTAAGGAACCATAAGGTGAGTAAACATTATGTTTATGTTACAAGTTATCATGATATGTGAACCTTTGAGATTCTTGAAACCCGAGTTTCTTTCTATCATAAATTATGATTATATGATTTCTTGTTAAACTTGGGTTGCTAAAGGAAATTGGTCCAAAACTATTATTATTTATTTAATGATAAGAAAGAACCTTCATGATTATTACCTTACCTTGTATTCTTTCTAGAACTAGACTGCTATTTATCTTTTGTTCAATAAGCTAAATTTCTATTGCTACTATTTTACTTGTGATTTTTTTTCTTCAATGCTATTATTACAAGTGATTACCATTAGCTTTGGCTGTGGTACCTATGAACCCTTTTATGCAGAGATCCTCATGCCGATGCAGGAAATCATCGAAACTTATGCATATGGTCTTAACCTGATGGATAGGGATAGTATATCCACCTCAGCTAGAAGGGATAGTTCTAGCCATGGAGCCTGATAAGCCTTATGCTTCTTTATAATATAGGAGTTGGAATTTAGTATGATGCCACCTCTCCTTATAAGTTCAAGTGATTAAGGCAACAACCACCACTCTGTATGTTATAAGTTGATTTCTACAAACCCTGCTAAATTACAACAATAAAGTATGAATCATGAATTATGAACTATGAACTATGATCCCTTCCAAGGGATATATGTTATTGTACTAGTTGTATTGTTTACTCATTGAGATCATCTATCTCATCCCTTTTCCTTGTGTGGTTCCAAATGAGCATTATGAGAAAGTAAAGAGATAGCTCAAGCAATCTACTTTGCTTGGGAGGTTTCCTTGTCTAAGCCATTTTACATATTATGATATGGAGAGTCACTCTTAGATGCTCCGAGAGTTTCTTTTTGGAACATTATTCATTTGATGATTTATTTGGAGTCTTAAATATTCTTTTCTTATAGATTGTATTCTAAATATTTTAAACTACTTCTTCTGCTAGTTAAGGATTTCCTTTATTATTGATTATTCAAGTTTATGCATGTTATTTTAGTACGATCTAGGCAATGTTTAACCATGCATGAGTGGGTTCTACGGTCGTGGGTGACCTTATATCTTTCTATGTTCTAGGACTGTCATATCTCAGAAGTTGGGATGTGATAAAAATATTTTAGAAGTGCTCATAAAAATTGTTTTATGCTTAAAAATTGCTTTGTGCTTATAAATTCACTTTATATGCATTTAAATTAATTAATGCATATGCACTTCACATAAATCATCTATTTCATGCTCATAATCATAGTATGCATATTAATACTAGTTTAGCATGCCACTTGCTCATAACTCACATAGCACATGAAATTTCATGAAAGCCTAAACTTTGTCAAAATAGCTCTAAATCGAGCAATTTGTCATGAAACTCTTAGGGAGGGTGTGGGTTGTTACAATATATAAGCAAATTTATGTTATGAACATCATTTAGCCTATCTATACACTAAAGTCTCATAATAAGAAAAAAATTATCTCTACTCTAATTACAATAAGAACTTACTAAACTAAAATCTCCCAAAGTGAGAAATTATGTTCATCTTTTCTTTATATGTTCTAACTATAACTTTAGTAGTTAAGTTGCATAGATTTCTCCTACACCATACATATGAAATTCAGTCATATAGGAGTATTTATACAAGATGTACTTTTGATGTTCCTAGTTGAAGTAAGAAGATTTTATTAGAAAATTAAATGATTTATATGAAGATAGATAAAGGAAGCATTAAAAATACCTTAGTATCACTAAAAGGGAATTCGGGAAATGATTAAAGAAGTGTTATAAATTTTAATTGAATACATTTATGATTATTTTAGATGAAGAAAAATGATTTGGATGTGTTAAAATGAATTTTGGGAACTTGATTCAAAATTTGGAAATCTTAGTGGCATAAACTTAATTAAAAGAGCAACTTAGTGTTCTAATACTAGATTTTGATAATTGAATGATCATATATGTTTTATGCTATGTTAATTTCACATTTTTACAACTAATTTGAAGATTTGATGAAAAATTATAAGTTTTTCCCAAATTTGACCTAAGTGAGACATATAAATAAGAGTGAATTAACTCAAAATAATTGGTGGGAATTGATTGCCTAGGTGTTAATTTGATGAATATATGGTTAATTTGAGGTTAAGGGAAATTCATAATTTTCCTCAAATTCTAGGGTTTATGGAACAATTTGTGAATTTTGAGATCTAAACTTGAATTCATGAAATTGAATAAGGAATTTAGCTTGGAAATAATTAGAAATAAGAACAGTATAAGTATGAATATGACACTATTCATACACCCCTATTGTAAGTTGAAATAATAAAATAAACATAAGGTAGATAAATTATAATTAGTAACATCATTAATTACTAATTGATATGTAATTAAAATGATATGGGTGTAGAACATCAAGGCAAGGTCAAGGAAATTGCTTAAGATCATGAAGGACACTAAGTTAACCAAGAGTGAACATTAATAGGAGCAAAGTAGTGTAAGGTGAGTACTTAATAATATGATGTAATTATGCCCTATTACTTGCAACCATTGCTTCAATACCATCCCTTAACATGTACTTGAAATGACATTTGATATGTGGTTGCCCATTGATTGTTGAGCTTGGAAATCTAGATATTTGACCATGATGAGCATTTTACATTGGTCCTATTTTATGCTCAATGATGAGAATGATTAATATGCCAAACTATTTTCCATTGAATTCCTATTATAGACCTTGGATATGTCTTGCATTGATACACATGATTAAGCAGAAATCCTCTCTAGTGTGAGGAAATGCATCAAACCTTATACACTTAGTATAAACTTATAGGTAGGGTGAGAGTACCCTAATCTCTATTAAGGGGAATGCATAACTGCAAGGCCTGATCAGCCTTATGTAGTGTGATGCATATGAGTGAGCAAGGCTTAGGCCGCCACTCTTTAATATTCATGTGCGGGAAGTTTTTTTCTTCCAAGACATTATCATTTTTGCTAAAACATATTCTAAAGTTCAAAATGACCAAATTTGATTAATATCATTCTATTGCCATCATGAACCTATCCAAGTGATATCTTATAATACCTTTATATTTTGTTATATTATTATGTACTCACTGAGCTTGTCTCATTCCATAGTTGTTCAAAATTTTTTAGGTTAAGGTGATTTATTAGTAAGGTAAAGTTCTGAGCTATGCTTCTTCGCTGGGGACTTGCTCTGCTTAAATGCTATATTTTGTATTTTGTTTATGTCATCTCGAGAATAATCAATCTAGAGCTCTATAGTATTTGAAGGCTTAGTATTAAAATGTACTGTGTTTAGAGGTATTGTAAACAAATGATAATAGTTGTTATACATACATATTTAGATAAGAATGTATGGATAATATTTAATAATACTTATGAATGATATGCTAATCAATGGTTATGAAATGGTATTCAAGTGCATTGACTGTAAATGAATGGTTAAAGTAATAATAGAAGTGGTAAAGAGTGAATGGGGTTTCAATCTTAGGATAAGCTATTAAATGGAATGTACTAAATGATAATAGGTTCGATGAGGTTCTATGGGTTTAGGTGACTTTATGTCTCCCTAAGCTCTAAGACTGTAACAACCTAGAAATTGGGTTATGACAAAAACCAAGTCTTAAACATGTTAAGATTTAGGGATGTCTAGCTCACATTAAAAAGTTAAAGACAGATAAATTGGAGGAAAGGTATGTTAAAGGAAGGTTTATTAGATATCCTTAAGATAGTTTAGGATACCTTCCTACAGAACAAACAATTGCTGTTACTTGGGATGTTATTTTTCTTAAGAAATAGTTTATTTAAGAAGGTGGCAAAGGAAGGAAGATAGTTTTGGTTGAAAAGTCATCTAAAGAGATCCAACAAACTGATGCAATAGAAAATGATCAATCCCATGATGAGTCAATTCTAGTTGACAATATATCCACACAAGTGCCTCAGAGATCTAGTAGAGTATCGCATCCTCTAGAGAGATATGGATTTCTTCATGAGAATGTAAAAAGGTTGTTTATTCATAAGGAAGTCAATCATAGTGATGATCCTACCACTTATGATGTCAGATACAAATTCCTCAAAATGGCTAGATGCTATGAAATCTAAAATGGATTCCATGTATGCAAACCAAGTCTAGGAACTTATTGATCCACTCAAAGGCATTGTACCTATAGGGAACAAATGGGTCTTCAAGACAAAGATTGGTACAGATGGAAGCATGGAGACATTTAAAGCTAGGCTTGTAGCAAAAGGGTTTCGCCAAAGGCAAGGGGTTGACTATAAGTAAACTTTCTCACCTGTAGCTATGCTTAAATCCATAAGGATATTATTAGTAATAGCCATACACTATGATTATGAGGTTTGGCAAATGGATGTCAAGACCGCTTTCCTTAATGGATACATTGAGGAAGATATTTTCATGGAACAACCTAAAGGTTTTGAATATAAGGAATGTTCCAAAGTGTACAAGCTTAAGAAGTCCATTTACGGTCTTAAGTAAGCTTTCAGGAACTGGAATCATGATTTTGATGAAGCAATCAAATTATTTAATTTCATTAAGAACAAAGATGAGCCCTATATGTACAAGAAGGTTAGTGAGAGTGCACTTACTTTTCTTGTAGTATATGTGGATGACATTTGGTTAATTGGTAATGATATTGGCATGCTACAGTTGCAAAAGTCTCCCAAACTTTCTACATGAAAGATTTAGAAGAAGCCATCTATATTCTTAGTATTCGTATCTATAGAGATAGATAAAAAAGAATGATTGGGCTTTCTCAAGTTAGTACTTGGAAAGGGTGTTGAAATGGTTCAACATGCTTGATTCTAAGAAGGGATTGTTGCCTGTGAGGCATTATATCCACCTGTCTAAGGCTATATCTCCTAAGACACCTGAAGAAAGCGAACATATGGCTAAGGTTCCGTATAATTTAGCAGTTGGAAGTCTACTGTATGCTATATTATGTAGTAGGCCGAATATCGCATATGCTATTAGTTTGACTAGCAGATATCAATCTAATATAGGATTAGATCACTGGATTGTAGTTAAAGCTATCCTTAAGTACTTGAGAAGGACTAAGAATTTAGTTTTGTTATATGGATGAGGTGACGTAAGTATAGATGGATATACAGATTATGACTTTGAGTTAGATGTTGATGATAAAAAGTCTATCTTTGCATTTGTGTTTACTTGTAATGAAGGAGTAATATGCTGGAAAAGTTCTAAGCAATCAACTATTGTAGATTCCACAATAGAAGCCAAGTATATTGCTACATTGGATGTCGCAAAAGAAGTTGTTTAAATTTGAAAGTTTGTGAAAGAACTAGAAGTGGTTCCTTCCATTCAATCGCTGATTCCTCTCTACTGTAACAATAATGAAGCCATAGCTTAGGCAAAGGAACCTAGCTCTCATAAGAAATCCAAATATATAGAGAGACCATATCATATTTTTAGAGAAATCACTGGGAAAAGTGACATTGCCATGCAGAAAATAACATTAGTTGATAACACAGCTGATCCATTGACTAAAGCACTGAGCCAACAACAGTTAGATTTTCATCTTGAGAAGATGGGACTTAGATACTATGCTAATTGGCTCTAGTGTAAAGGGGAGATTAATAGTGATGTATGCTCTAGAGCAATATACATACTATGCAAATGTAAATAAAATCCTCAATTGCTAATAAAATATATATGTTTTTTAAATGAATTTGTTCTTTTGTAATGAATATATGTTCCTTAAGTATTCTATGAGAGGATATACTCTTAAATAGTTGAGAATATGAGATACAGATCACTCTTGTAAGATACTTTAAATTTGTTCATGGTCACAGGATTATTGACTAGGCACCTTTAATCCATAAGACCATCAGCTTTATTATCATCCATGATAAGCATGTGATACTTATAGTAATGGAGATACTGAGTCTCATGCTATAGACATAGGGATGAGTGAGTTGAATAGTGACATTAGTTGATGATTACATAAGGTTTTACCACTAGTCAACATTTTATCATTTAAGTCATAATTGTGCATATGGTCCTTTGACTTAAGGTGATACATTACCTAATGTATTGGTGGTTAGGATATATTACTGCTTACATACCAATGCTATTCATGCAAAGGTATATGGCATGTTGTAGCCCTAATTAGTCATATATAGAGGTAAGTGATCTCCAAGAAAGAATCTATTAACTTGGTAAACAATGAAGGAATCCTATGACATCTAGTTTTTCTTAATATGCAAGTCCTTGGCCAAGGCAGATGAGATTCACTAAGAAAGATTTTCTCATATGAATCGAGTTCATTGAGAACTAGAATAGAGATTAAATCATATGATCAAAGCTATAGGGTTTGACTAGTCCATGACCCTAGCTGAGACCGAGAATATATAATGAAGGGTTTAAGTGCATGATAATTATGATCAAAGGTCCATGTAATGTTTGTACATGTGTTCATTAATATTCATTTCAAATTAGACAATCGTGACACGTTATGCTAGGTGTCCCCCTTGACTTGTGGGACTAAGTGTGAAATAGGAATTTAACATTAGGTGAGAAAAAGAGTTTTCTCTATCCTATTGCTAATTAGAACATGAACCTACTAAGTCACTGTCACATCCCATTTTCAAAGTTATGATGGTCCTAGAACATAGGGAGACATAAGGTCACCCACACATAGAACCCACTCATATAAGCGAACATTGCCTAGGATCATATCGAACCTCATGCATTAACTTGATAAAACCTTTTATAAAGGAAAACCTTAAGTTATGGAAAAATAGTTAAATATAATTTAAACATAATCCCAAAATAAATGAACATTTTTAAGACTCCAAAATAAATCATCAAACTTATAATTCCAAAATAAGACTTTCTAAATAAGAACTCCTGGAGCGACTAGAGACTCATCACAACATATCATAGTAATAAACTTTGACAAAGGAATTTTCCAAGCGGAGTAGATTGCTTGAGCAATCACCTTGCCTCATTATATGCTCACCTGAAACCACACAAGAAAAAAGGGTTAGATAAATGATCTCAATGAGTAAACAATAAAACTTGTAAAATAACATTTGTCCCGTTATAAGGGTTTAAGATTCATAAATCATGGTTTGCAAATGAGCAAGGTTCATAAAAATCAACTTGTAACTTGTAAACTTATTAAGAGTGACGGCTATTAGCTCATTCACTCAAGGGATAGGTGGCATTATATCAAATTCTAACTCCCAATTCATAACTTGTAAAGAGTCATGAAATTGATTAGGCTCCATGACTAAAACTGCCCCTTCTAGCTAAGGTGGATACATTACCCTTATCCATCGGGTTAAGACCATGTGCACAGGTACTGATGATTACCCGCATCGACATGAGGATTTGCATAAAGGGTTTATAGATACCATAGCTAGAGCTAATGGCAAGCACTTATAATAATAGCATTTAAGAATGCAATCATATGTAACATAATAGCAATAGTAGTTTAACTTGTTGAGCAAAAGATAATAATAGTGTGGTTCTAGAAAGAAAATAAGGTAAGGCAACAATTCATAAGGTTCTATATTATAATTGAATAATCAAAAGTGGTTTTGGACCAATTGTCCTTTGGCAAACAAAGCTTACAAAGAAATCATTTAGTTAAAATTAAAAATAAAAAGAACTTGGGTTTCAAGATATCAAGGGTTCACAAAACATGATAACTTGTACTTGTAACTTGAAACATGATGTTTACTCACCTTGTGGTTCCTTTGCTCCTAGTACTTGTAGCCCTTTTGAACTTGTACTACACCTTAAACTTTATCATAATATTTAATTCAACACTTAGCATTTGCTTAATCACCATGCTATCCTATCCCATAACTACTCTATGCACATATAACATTTATATACATTTGGAGTTACACTTAGAAGTGCACTCATTGCTTCCACATAACATGTTAACTTTCAAAGTCTTATAGACTTTGCCTTTATAGGCCCACATGAAATCACATTATAACCTATATTATGACTTTTCTAAAGTCAACCACAATATATCATGATCTTAATATCAATTCCATTAACATTCAACTTAGTATATTTACACTTTCCATTTATGTCAACTTTAACAAGTAACCTTTCAAATGTCATGCATATTTCTTATGATTAATTCAAATAATCAATTTCATAGTCAAATCAAGATCATTAATTCATTATTACTTCATCATAAAACCTATTTCCCATATTACTTATTCACATTCATATATTAATTACAATATAGGGTTAAGATACCCTAAGTATACCTAATTGTTTCTAGACTTGTCTAAAGCCATTCCTTCAATCAACATATAATTTAACCATTTATTATTTATATACATGTCAATGATCATTAAAATACATCATATAAAAATTAGACATTAGGATAAAAATCCCCACATTGGTCAAATGCCCTATTCAAGGAAAACATGAATTTTCTTACTTTTTGCACATACATACAAAAAATGGTTTAAACCAAGATTTTGCATGTAAACATAACAAAAATTATTATAGAACATCAACATGTAGTCATTAGCACTCATATAGATACATATGCATGAAAGTTTTCCAACTTTAAGTTTTAGGATGAAAACCATGAAACTTTCTTGTTTTTGGTATTTTCCAGTCAATGCAGTAATATGTAAACACATGATTTAAACCATTATTTTTCACCAAACATAACACAAATTAGTTTAGAACATAAATATATAAAAATTGGCAGCCATGAGTATATATGTGTATGAAATTTTCTAACTTTTAAGTTTTAGGGCAAAAACCATGAATTTCCTTGTTTTCCATATTTTTCGGTCATTACTGTAATATATAGAAATACAATTCAAATCAGTATTTTTCATCTAAACATGACAAAAATCAATTTAGAACATCAAGAAATGCAAATAGGCTGCCCCCCAAAGTATTTATGCATGAAAATTCTAATTTTGAGTTTTAGAGTTCACCTTTAGAGGATTGGCGTAGAGAGGTTTGTGTTTTCAGTAGAAAAATCGATTTCTCTCTCACAAATTCACCTAAGCCAAATTTAATAAGTAGAAAATCAGTAAATAAAAGCCCAAAATAGTTTTCTCATGGTTAGTTTCACAAAAATCAAATAATAAATTGAAAGGACAGAAAAACTTATGAAAATGTTTGCGAAATCATAAGGTTTCAAAGCACCTTGCGAATTTCAGTTGAGAGAATAATTTTGAGAGAATTTTCTGCTGGAAATATGAAAGAAAATAGAATGGTGACTACTAAGACTAGGGTTGGCTGAAATTTTGATTATATATGTAGGATTTTGGGCAATTTCCAAGTTTACTCTTAATGAGCTAGATGAGTAGTGTTTTGGTGTAGTGGGCTTTTAGAAAATTGGGCCTTTTTTTTTAATTTATGGGCTGATTATAGTTAACTAAAAATAAAATATTTTTCTTGTTATTTTCATTAAAATTCCCCCAAAATATTTATTTAAAAATATTTTAAAATACTCAAAAAATTATTTTATACTTTTTGCATGAAAATTCATTTTGTGTAATAAATTATTTTATGCTAATGCACTTCATATAAATTATGTATTTCACAATAATAATTCATTTTATGTATATTAGAATTAATCAAACATGCCACATACTTATCAATCACACCACACATGAATTTTCATAAATGCACATATTTTGACATAATAGCTCTAAATTCAAGAAATCAATCACAAAACTCCTAGGGTAGGTGTAGGTTGTTACATTCTTCCCCCTTAAAAGAAATTCATTCTTGAATTTAGATACTTATTTATATGCTTTCGAAAAGCGGAGGATGTTTCTATCACATCTCCTCCTTGGCTTTCCAAGTACACTCTTCTATCCTATGATTTCGCCATTGAACCTTGATCAAAGGTATCTCCTTGTTCCTTAAACTTTTTACTTGTCACTCGACTATGGCTATTAGTAATTCCTCTTACAATAATTGCTCAGCTATTACGACGTCTAGTGGTGACAATACATGAAATGGATCTGACACATATTTTCTTAACATCGAAATGTGGAAAGCTGGGAGCACATACATCATAGTTGGGGTTAGGTGAAGCCCATAAGACACTTCCCAAATCTTATTGTAACAACCCACATCTATCCTAGGAGTTTTAGTGACATATTATTTGAATTTAGGATTATTGTGACAAATTGAGACATGTTAAATTAATTTTAATATACCTAATATGAATTATTATTGTGAAATAAATGGTTTAAATAAAATGCACTAGCATGAAATAACTTATTTTTCATAACATGAATTTTCATGCAAAAAGATGATTTTTAAGCATAAATTAATTTTATGAGTATTTTTAAAATATTTTTAAATAAATGTTTTAGGGGAAATTTTAATGAAAATAATAAGAAAAATATTTTATTTTTAATTACTTATAATCAGCCCCAAAATTAATTAAAAAGTCCAAATACCTAAAAGCCCACTATACTAAAACACTCCTAACCTAGCTCATTAAAGGTAATCTTGGAAATTGTCCAAAATCCTACATATAAATACCTAAAATTTGGCCAGCCCTTCATTCCAGTAGCCATCACTCTATTATTTCATTAACTAAATGTTTACTGATAAAATTTGGCCTAAGTGATTTCTTGAGATAAAAATCAATTTTTCTACCGAAAGTACCAATCTCTCTACGCTATTTTTCCAAAGGTGAATCCTATAACTCAAAATTCAAATTTTCATGCATAAACATTACCCAGGGGGGGAAATTTTTACCTGCTTCTATTCTAAACTAATTTTTGATGTGTTTAGATGAAAAATGTTAGATTAAATCATATTTCTGCATATTACTATAATGACCGAAAAATTTAAGAAAACAAGGAAATTCAAGGTTTTCATTTTAGAACTTGAAAGTTGGAAAATTCTATGGTTATATATACATGTGACTGCTGATTTGTGTATGAGGGAGTTCTAAACTAATGTTTGCTGTATGTGGATGAAAAATAATGATTTAAATCATGTGTTTACATATTACTGTAATGAACGAAAAGCGCGAAAAGCTAGAAAACTCATGATTTTCACTCTAAACCTTAAACTTGGAATTTTCATGCATAAGAAGTATCGACAACTGCTAATTTGTGTACATTGATGTTCTAAACTAATATTTGTTGTGATTAAATGAAAAATAATGGTTTAAACCACATGTTTACATATTACTATAATGACCAAAAAGTATAAAAAATAACAAAGGTTTATGGTTTTCACCCTAACATCTAAAGTTGGAAAATTTTTATGCATATGGATTTACATATTTGCCAATTCCTATGGATTAATATTTTGAAATGATTTTTGTTTTGATTACATGGTTCAAACTATATTTCTACATATTACTATAATAGATGAAAAGTAAGAAAAGTAAGAAAATTCAGTTTTTCCCTTTAATAGAGCATTTGGCCTACACTGGGATTCTTTTCCCAATGTCTATAAATTTTTATGGGATGTATTTTATTGATTATTCACATATATGCATGAATGATAAATAGTTAAATTTTATGTTGTTAAAGGAATGACTTTAGATAAGGCTAGAGGCAATTTGGTATAGTTAAGGTATCTTAATCTTAGGTTATAATTAATATGTGAATGTGATTGGATAATATAGAAGTAGGTTGTATGATGACTTGATAATGAATTAATGATCTTGAATTCATAAAGAGATTGATTGAATGAATTAGTCATAAGAGATAAGCTTGACACTTGAAAGGTTATTTGTTAAGTTGACACATATGGAAGTGTTAAGTATACTAAAATGATTGTTAAAGGGAATTGATATTTGGGCAACGATATTATGTTGACCTTAGAAAGGTATTGACATAAATTATAATGTGCTTTCATATGGGCCTATGAAGACTAAGTGTACAAGACTTTTAAAGTTAACATGTATGTGCAAGTGAGGAAGTGCACCTATATGTGTAACTCTAAGTGTATGTGAATGTTATATGTGCATAGAGTAGTTATGGGATAGGATAGCATCATGATTAAATAAATACTAACTATTGAATTAAATATTATGTTAAATCTTGAGATTGAATAAAAAATAATGGCTTAAACCACATGTTTACATATTACTATAATGGCCGAAAAGTATTAGAAATAAGAAAGGTTTATGGTTTTCACCCTAACATCTAAAGTTGGAAAATTTTCATGCATATGGATTCACATATTTCCCAATTCCTATGGATTAATATTTTGAAATGATTTTTGTTTTGATTACATAGTTCAAACCATATTTCTACATATTACTGTAATAAATGAAAAGTAAGAAAATTCAGTTTTTCCCTTTAATGGAGCATTTAGCCTACATTGGGATTCTTATCCCAATGTCTATAATTTTTATGGGATGTATTTTGTTGATTATTGACATGTATGCATGAATAATAAATAGTTAAATTATATGTTGGTTAAAGGAATGACTCTAGACAAGGCTAAAGGCAATTAGGCATACTTAAGGTATCTTAACCTTAGGTTATAATTAATATGTAAATGTGATTGGATAGTATGGAAGTAGGTTGTATGATGACTTGATAATGAATTAATGATCTTGAATTGATAAAGAGATTGATTGAATGAATTAGTCATAAGAGATAAGCTTGACACTTGAAAGGTTATTTGTTAAGTTGACATATATGGAAGTGTTAAGTATACTAAAATGATTGTTAAAGGGAATTGATATTAAGGCAATGATATTGTGTTAACCTTAGAAAGGTATTGAAATGAATTATAATGTGTTTTTGTATGGGCCTATGAAGGCTTAGTGTACAAGACGTTTAAAGTCAACATGTATGTGCAAGTGTTGAAGTGCACTTATATATGCAACTCTAAGTGTATGTGAATGTTATATGTGCATGGAGTAGTTATGGGATAGGATAGCATCATGATTAAATAAATACTAAGTATTGAATTAAATATTATGTTAAATCTTGAGGAGTTTTAGAGGTTCAAAATGGCTACATGTACTAGGAGCAAAGGAACCACAAGGTGAGTAAACACTGTGTTCATGCTACAACTGTGAGTAAATATTATGTTCAAGTTACAAGTACAAGTTATCATGTTATGAGAACCTTTGATATCTTGAAACCCAAGTTCTTTCCTACTTTTAATTATGACTAAATGATTTTTTTGTAAGCTTAGGTTGCAAATGGACATTTGGTTCAAAGCCATTTTTTTGATTACTCAACTGTAATAAAGAACCTTTGTGATTATTGCCCTAACTTATATTTTTTCTAAAACTACATTGTTATTTATCTTTTGTTTGATAAGTTAAACATCTATTGTTATTATGCCATATATGATTGCATTTTTTTAATGCTATTGTATAAGTGATTACCATTAGCTCTAGCTATGGTACCATAACCCTTTAAATGCAAAAATCCTCATACTGATGCGAGTGATCATTGGCAATGTGATCTTTATATCAATGCGAGTTCATTGGCTATGTGATCCTCATACCAATTCAAGTAATCATTAGCTATATGATCCTCATATTTACGTGAGTAATCATCAGCTATCTGATCCTCGTACCGATACAAGTAATCATCAGCTATGTGTTCGAGTGATTATGGCAATAGCCTTCACTCTATGTGTTATGTGTTATAAGTGTGATTTCTGCAAACCTTGTTAAATTGTAAACCTTGATTCATGGATTATAAAACATGAACTATGTGTTATAAGCTATAGGTTTCCTTTTCAAAAAAATAAAAAAAAGTGATATGTGTTATCGTATGTGCCATATTGTTTACTCATTAAGATCATCTATTTCACCCTTTTTTCTTTATGTGGTTCCAGGTGAGTAGTATGAGGAGGTAAGGTAATGGCTCAAGCATTCTACTTTGCTTAGGGGAATACCTTGTCCAAGATAATTAGTTTAATATGTTATGAAGAGTTATCCTCAGATGCTCCGGGAATATTTATTTTTGGATGTTTATTTTAAAATGTTATCCTTTGAGGTTTTAATTAGATTCTAAATATTATTTCCTTATGGATTATGTTTAAAGTATATTTTAACTATGCTTTCGCAACATAAGGTTTTCAAAAAAAAAAAGGGGTTTATTTAAGTTAATATAAAAGGTTTTGGTATGATCTTAGGCAGTATTTGTATAAGTGGGTTCTATGGGTGATAACCACTTAATCGACTACACTTTATCCCTTGTTTTTAATAATATTTTATCCTTAAATTGAGTTTGATTTGTTTATTTAGTGCTTTTCTAGAGTTCTTTTAGTTAATCTAGTGCGAAATGATGCCATGAACCAAATGTGACTCAGAATGATGAAAGATCCAAGCCAAAATGCTAACTTTTGGAAGAAGATGGGCATACACAGGTGGAGGCACCATTGAGATTCACCCGTGGGACAGAGTGATATATTTTAATGATTATTGACATGTATATATGAATGATAAATGAAAAAATTGCATGTTGGTTGAAGGAATGACTCTAGGCGAGCCTAAAGGCAATTTGGTATACTTAGGGTATCTTAACCCTATGTTATGATTAATATGTGAATGTAATTAAGTAATATGGAAATAGGTTTTATGATTAGTTAATAATGAATTAATGACCTTGAATTGATGAAGGGATTGATTGTATGAATTGATCATAAGACATAGGCATGACACTTGAAGGGTTATTGTTAAGTTGATATATATATATATATAAAAAAGTGTTAAGTATATTGATTTTGAGATCATGACATATTTTGTTTGACTTTGAAAAAGTCATAGTATAAGTTATAAAGTGATTTCATATAAGTCTATAAAGGCTAAGTGTGCAAGACTGTAAAAGTCAACATGTTATGTGCAAGTAATGAGTGCACTTTTAAGTGCAATTCCAAGTGTATGTGAATATTATATGTGCATGGGGTAGTATGGGATAGGATGGAATGATGTTAAATGAAAACTAAGTATTGAATTAAATATTATGTAATAGCTTGAGGAATAGTAGAAGTTCAAAAGGGACTACAAGTAATAGGAGCAAAGGAATCACGAGGTGTGTAAACATTATGTTCAAGTTACAAGTACAAGTTATCATGTTATGTGAACCTTTAATATCCTGAAACCCAAGTTCTTTCCTACTTTTAATTATGACTAAATGATTTCTTTGTAAATTTGGGTTGCTAAAAGACATTTGGTCAAAAACCATTTTTGATTACTCAATTATAATAAATAACCTTTGTGATTATTACCCTAACCTATATCCTTTATGGAACTACACTGTTATTTATCTTTTGTTTGATAAGCTAAACATCTATTATTATTTTGCCACATGTGATTGCATTTCTTCAATGCTATTTTTATAAGTGATTACCATTAGGTCTAGCTGTCGTACCCATAACCCTTTTTATGCAAAAATCCTCGTGCTAATACGAGTAATCATCGGCTATGTGTTTGAGTGATTATGGCAATAGCCTTTAGTCTATGTGTTCAAGTGATTATGGTAATAGCCTTCACTCTATGTGTTCGAGTGATTATAGCAATAGCCCTCACTCTATTGTTATATGTTATAAGTGTAATTTCTGTGAACCTTTGTCAATTGCAAACTATGAATCATGATCTATGAGTTATCAGTTATGAGCCCTTTCTAAGGGACATGTATTATTGTTTAAGTTATATTGTTTACTCATTGAGATCATCTATCTCACTCCTTTTCCTTATATGGTTCTGGGTGAGCAGTATAGGGAGGCAAGATGATCGCTCAAGCAATCTACTTCACTTAGGAAATTTCCTTATCATGGTTACTATGATGCTATACTATGAAGAGTCTTCTTAGATACTCTGGGAGTTTCATTATTGGAATATTAATTATTTGATAAATTATTTAGAGTCTTAAATATTCTTTTCATGTGGATTGTATTTGAAAGGATTTTTAATTTATGCTTCCGCTAGTTAAAGTTTTCCTTATTATTGGATGTTAAAGTTAATGAATGAGGTTTTGGTGCAATCCTAGGCAATATTTATATATGTATGAGTGGGTTCTATAGGCATGGGTGACCTTATGTCTTCCCGTGTCCTAAGACCATCATATCTCTAAATTTGGGATGTGACAAAGATGGTATTAGAGCTATAGTTTTTAAAGACTAGTTTAGACTTGTCTGTTTATTAGATCAATTAAGTATAATCCTGAAGCATAGGAATTTCCTATCATGTCACTTATAGTCCATTGCTAGTTTAGTTTCGCAAAATCCTAATAAGTTATAGTACTTCTTGTTATTGTTTGTGTGCCTTACAATTCTTTTATTAGATGACCAAAAAGACTACCCCTGTTAGAAGACCCTGACCTAAAGCACCACATGTGACATGTAAAAGGACTTTGCCAATGATGTTCGAGAAGCCTATGATCCACCTCAAGAAAAAGAAGACCTCTGATGAGGAGGACCCTATAGAATGTCTTTGTTATAACTGGATTCAAAGTATGATGCAGAGGTTCAAAAAAGACTGCTCAGACCTGATGAAGAAAATTCGACGTCTAAGGTCCCTAGTGTATGCTATGAGAGAGGATGTGGAACATATTAAGGCTAGAGATATGGAATAGATGGGAGACTATGTACCTGATGGTCACCTTGATGAGGGATATAATTGAGACTCATGCTAGTAATTGGTAGTGATTGGCCTAGTGGCATAGGCCTTGTGATATGAATGTTATTATTTGACTACTTAACTACTTGATTTGGATTTGATTTCCTTTAATTGCCTATAATATGATTACCATTCTCACGATAAGAGAACTTATTATGATATAAGTTATGTGTTACATAATTAGGATACTTGATACATACCATGATATGTAATATAAGCTAGCTGGTGTGTGTCCTATGATGTGATATGATATGATAAGTGCTCATGTTAAATGCATGGTAAGTATGATATTTGGATAGTGGGGTTAAGTGGATTAGAAAGAGAAGCTGACTAAGTTTTGATCCAATTTAGATTAATGATTAATGGATATAATGTTATGAGGTATGAAATGCTTACATGTTACAATGGTTTGATATATGTATTAAATGGTAATTTTGATTCATGCCATAAGAAGAGGAAGGATATTTAATGATCAGTAGGAGAATGAAATGAATCAATTACATTATATATACAAAAGTATACAGTAGGAAGTAAGTGAGGTACATTAAGGAATTTGTTGGCTTAGATGCTACCAAGTAGAATAGAACAACAAGAAAGCTAAGGATTTCTTTGTCACTTATGTAAACGTCAAGCATAGTCAAAGGAAGAATATTAATCTAGTGTGATTTAAAAGAAGAAGGTATCATTCCTATTCAAAATTCTAGTGCAAGATGCTTGATTGATTATAGTGCTACGCATTCATTTGTATCTCTATATTTTGCTAAGAGTTTAGGTAGAAATAAGGAATTAATTCATGAACCTTTAGTAGTGTCAACTCCTTTAGGAGTAATGATGGAAGTAAATTATATGTTTAAAGACTGTGAGGTAGACATTGATGGACAAAAACTTCCAGTTAAGTTATTAGAACTTGAAGTATTAGAATTTGATGTGATCTTAGGATTGGATTGGTTATATGAGTATGAAGCTTATATTGACTATAGAGTAAAGCAAGTAGAATTTCGAACTAAGGATGGGGAGAAGTTGTGTATCAAGGAAATACCTATGATTAAGGTCCATTAGCATAATTATAGAATGGATAAGTGTACTTGGGAAGCAGAGGAAGGGATGCAGCAGAAGCATCCCTAGTTTTTGAGAACATATGAGTAAGTATTTAAATTCTAGGATGAATTTCTTTTAAGAGGGGGAGACATAAAAGGATAAGTATTCTCAAACTTGTAATGATGATAAAAGGATAAGTATGATGCTATGCAATTTTGAAAATTTAATAGGTTTGAATATACCTTAAAGGGATTTGAGTCCTCTTGATGAGAAATGTTTTAAGGTCTTAGATACAATAATGTTCAATTGAGGTTATTGGAAAATTTGATAGTGATCTTTAATATGGAATTTTTTTTTTTTTTGGAGATAACCTAGAATGGCATATGTTTAGAAAGATATAAGAGTTGCATAGAGATTTCATTGAATGGCAATGGTATTAGAAGCTTTATTATTTAATAAAGATAAGTTAAATGATTAGGAATGTGAAATATAGCAAGATGTAATTGGAAAACCTAAAGCAAGATGATATTATGAGCTAAAGGTATAAAAAAAAAATTATGAGGCATTAGGTAATTAAGTCATGGTAATGATGTACATATTATACAAAAAATAGTAAGTCTGAAATAGTTATGAGAAGTTTATTTGGGATTATAAATTAATAGAATGCAAGTTCATTTGGGATATGATATATATAAGAATATTTGTTAATTTTAAATATGTTTTGATTAATAAATGATGGGAGTGTAGAAATTGAATGTTAAAAAGGTATTAAACACAAAAATATTTATTAAGGTTATAATAGATTAAGTAATAATTATTAATATGGAAAGAGGATTATTGAATATCAATTGGAGTTATTAATTTGGAATTATCTATTGGATTCTTATATGACTAATGTGATAAATAATGAATGGAAATAGTGATATAGGTATTAGTATAGATGTTAATAATAATAAAGATATAAGGAAAAGAAATGCTTGGGATTTTATTTAATTGAAGGTGAAATTAAAGGTTCTATTACTTTTGTTCAAGGTTAAGGGATACAAAAATTATTAAGGATTAGTTTAAGATTTGTTTGAACAAGAGATTAACATAGGTGTAGCTTAAGCTAAAGGTTTATTAGTGTGATTTTTGATAGATTATGAGTATGTGCCTTACTGTATTTGATATATTAATTGTAGTTAGATATTGTGTTTAAGTGGCATAGCAGAAACGTGGCGAACAAGTTAAGTAGAGTGTGTTGTATGTTAGATTTGAAAATTTGAGGATGAATTTTTTTTTAAGATGAGAGAGTGTAACAACCCACACCTACCCTAGGAGTTTTCATGACCATTTGCTTGAATTTAGAATAATTAAGACTAAGTGTGTGCTTTTATGGGAATTCATGTATTATGTGATTGATGAGTATGTGGCATTTTAGAAGAGTTCTAATATGTATAATATGAATTATTATTATGGAATAAGTGATATATATAAAGTGCATATGCATAAAATAATTTATATCACATAAATTGAATTTTCATGCGCAAAGTGATTTTTAAGCATAAAGTAATTTTTATGAGCATATTTAAAGTATTTTTTAAATAAATGTTTTGGGGGAATTTTAATGAAAATAATAAGAAAAATATTTATTTTTAACTACCTATAATTAGCCCATAAATTAAATAAAAGGCCCAATTTCTCAAAAGCCTACTACATCAAAACACTCCTCACCTAGCTCATTAATGGTAATATTGGAAATTGCCCAAAAACCTGAAATATATAAGGTGAATTTCAGCCAACCCTTGTATCCAGTAGCCATCATTTTGTTTTTCATTATTTTGGTAGAAAAATTCTCTAAAAGATAATCTCTCTACTAAAATTCACAAAATACCTTTAAACTTTTCAATTTCTTGACCATATTCGTAAGTTTTTCTCTTCTTTCAATTTATATTTGACTTCTATGATACTAATCATGAGAAAATTATTTTAAACTGAGTATTTACTGATTTTTAATAATCAAATTCAGCCTAGGTGAGTTTTGGAAGAGAAAATGATTTTTCAAATGAAAACACAAACCTCTCTATGCGAATCCTTCAAAGGTGAACCCTAAAACTCAAAGTTGGAATTTTCATGCATAAACTCTACAAGGGAGGCAATTTGTACATCATTGTGTTCTAAATTGTTTTTTGTTATTTTTAGATGAAAAATCTTGATTTAAATCATATTTCTATATATTACTATAATGATCATAAAACACCAAAATGTAAGAAAACTCATGATTTTCGCTCTAAACCCTAAACTTGGAATTTTCATGCATAAGTATGGTCTATGGCTGCCAATTTGTATATATTCATGTTCTAAACTAATTTTTGATATCATTGAATGAAAAATAATGGTTTAAATCATGTGTTTAAATATTACTATAATGACTAGAAAGTACTGGAAACAAGAAAGATTCATGGTTTTCAACTTAACACCTAAAGTTGGAAAATTTTCTTGCATATGAATCTATATGAGTGTGTTCATGATACCTACATGTTCATGTTCTAAAATGATTTTTGTTTTGATTATAAGAAAAATCTTGGTTTAAATTATGCGTTTTCATATTAATGTAATGAACGGCAAGTGCGAAAAGGAAGAAAATTCATGTTTGTTCTTGAATGGGTAATTCAACCCACATTTGGAATTTAATTCCAATGTACATAATTTTTATGTGATATATTTCAATGATTATTGACATGTATATGTGAATGATAAATAATTAGATGGCATGTTGGTTAAAGGAATGACTCTAGGCAAGCCTAGAGGCGATTTAGTATACTTAGGGTATCTTAACCCAATGTTGTGATTAATATGTGAATGAGATTAAGTAATATGGAAATAGGCTTTATGATGAGTTAATAAAGAATTAATGACCTTGAATTGATAAAGAGATTGATTGTATGAATTGATCATAAGAGATAGGCATGACACTTGAAGGACTATTGTTAAGTTGATATATATGGAAGTGTTAAGTATATTGATTTTGAGATCATGACATATTTTATTTGACTTTAAAAAAGTCATACTATGAGTTATAATGTGATTTCATGTGAGCCTATAAAGGTTAAGTGTGCAAGAATAAAAAGTCAATATGTTATGTGTAAGTGATGAGCACACTTCTAAGTGCAACTCCAAGTGTATGTGAATGTTATATGTGCATGGGGTAGTATGGGATAGGATAGCATGATGTTAAATAAATACTAAGTATTAAATTAAATATTATGTTAGAGCTTGAGGAATAGTAGTGTAACAACCCACATCTACCCTAGCAGTTTTATTGAAAAATTATTTAAATTTAGGCTTATTGTGACAAATTGTGTAACTATATGAAAATTCATGTGTGACATGATTTATGAGTTTGGGGCATGTTAAATTAATTTCAATATCCCTAATATGAATTATTATTGTGAAATAAATTATTTGAATAAAATCCATTAGCATGAAATAATTTATTTTTTGTAAAATGATTTTTCATGTAAAAAGATGATTTTTAAGCATAAAATAATTTTATGAGTATTTTTAAAATATTTTTAAATAAATGTTTTGGGGAATATTTTAATGAAAATAATAAGAACAATATTTTATTTTTAATTACCTATAATCAGCCCTAAATTAATTAAAAAGCTTAAATACCCAAAAGCCCACTACACTAAAACACTCATAACCTAGCTCATTAAGGGCAAACTTGGAAATTGCACCCCAAACCCTAATATATAATGAAAATTTCGGCTAGCACTCTCATTCCAGCAGGCATCACTCCATTTTTCTGTATCTTGACAGAAAAATTCTCTCAATATATTTCTCTTTACCGAAATTCATAAAAAAATCTTCAAACTTGCGATTTCGCGAACGTTTCATAAGTTTTTCTTTTCCTTTTAATTTTCTATTTGATTTTTATGAAACTATATTGGGAAAATTATTTTGAACTAAATATTTACTGATAAAATTTGGGATAGGTTATTTCTTGAGAGAAAAATCAATTTTCCCACTGAAAGCACCAACCTCTCTACGCGATTTCTCCAAAGGCGAATCCTATAACTCAAAATTGAAATTTTTATGCATAGACCATATCAAGGGGGGGTGATTCTTGCATGAATGATTTCTAAACTTATTTTTTATGTGTTTGGATGAAAAATATTGGATTAAATTATATTCTTGCATATTTCTGTGATGACCGAAAAGTTTTGGAAAACAAAGAAATTAAAGGTTTTTGTGCTAGAAATTAGAAGTTGGAAAATTCTATTATTAAATTAACATGTGGCTGCAAATTTGTGTGAGAAAGGATTCTAATATGATATTTGTTTTGTTTAGATAAAAAATAATGATTTGAATCATGTGTCTGTGTATTGCTGTAATGAACGAAAAGCGTGGAAAGCGCGAAAACTCATGATTTTTCACCTGAGCCTTAAAACTTAAATTTTTTTTTGTATAAATACTATCTATGGCTGCCAAATCATCAATGGACATGTTTTAAACTGATATTTGTTGAGTTTAAATTAAAAATAATGGTTGAAACAACCTGTTTACATATTTCTGAAATGACCAAAAAATACTAAAAACAAGAAAACTCATGGTTTTGTATCCTATAACCCAAAAGTTGAATTTTTATGTATGAACAATATTAAATGTGGCCGATTCACATGAATTAATACTTTAAAATGATTTTTGTTGTGTTTACATGAAAAATCTTGATCCAAACCATATTTTTACATATTACTGAAATAGATAGAAAGTGCGAAAAGAAAGAGAATTTAGTTTTTCCTTTTGGTAATGCATTCGGCCTACATTAATATTTTTATCCCAATGTTTATAATTTTTATGTGATGTGTTTTGATGCTTATTAACATGTATGTATGTATAATAAATGATAAAATTGCAAGTTAGTTGAAGGTATGACCCTAGATAAGCTTAAAGGCATTTTGGTATACTTAAGGTATAATTAAGGTATCTTAACCTTGTATTGTGATTAGAACGTAAATGTGATTGGGAAATTTGGAACTAGATGTTATGATGTTGATGATGAACACATGGTTTTGAGTTGATGAAGTGACAATTGAATAAAAAGGATCATAAGAGTTAAGCATAACACTTGAAAGGTTGATTGTTAAGTTGACATGTATGGAAGTGTAAAGTGTTTGAAGATGATTGTTAAAGTAAATTGATATTGAGGTAATAATATTGTGATGACCTTGAAAATGTATTGACATGATTGTAATGTGTTTACATGTGAGCTTATAAGGCCTAAGTGTGCAAGACTTTCAAAGTCAACGTGTTATGTGCAAGTGATGAGTACACCTATATGTGAACTTTAAGTGTATGTGTATGCTATATGTGCATGGGATAGCTATGGGATAGGAGCATCATGAGTAAATAAATACTAAGTATTAAATTAAATATTATGTTAGAGTTTGAGGAGCTTTAGAAGTGTAAAGGGACTACGTATACTAGGAGCAAAGGAACCCCAAGGTGAGTAAACGCCATGTTCATGTTATAAGTGTGAACAACATTATGTTGTGTTATAAGAATGTGATATATTGTTATGCAAGCCTTTGCGATCTTTGAAACCCAAGTTCCTTTTATCCAAAAATTTAATTAAGTGATTTCTTTGTAAAACTTGGGTTGCCAAAGGACATTTGGTCCAAAACTATTTTGTTTATCCAATGAGAATTTCTCATGATTATCACCCTAACTTATATTCTTTCTAGAACTACACTATTCTTATGTCTTTTGTTCAATAAACTGCTATTGCTATTGGGATACATGTTATTGATGGCTTAAATGTTATTGTTAAATATGATCACCATTAACTCTTTCTATGGTACCTTTAACTTTTTTTTTTATGCAAAAATCCTCATACCGATGCGAGTAATCATCGGCTATGTGCTTCTCGTACCAATGTGAGTAATCATCGGCTATGTGCTTCTCGTACCAATGTGAGTAATCATTGGCTATGTGATCCTCGTACTGATGCGAGTAATTATCGGCTATGTGTTCAAGTGATTATGGCAATAGCCTTCACTCTTTGTGTTCAAGTGATTATGGCAGTAGCCTTCACTCTATGTGTTATAAGTGTGATTTCTGTGAACCTTTCTAAATTGCAAACTATGAATCATGAGCTATAAGTTATGAGCTATGAGCCCTTTCTAAGGGATATGTGTTATTGTACAATCCCTATTGTTTACTCATTGAGATCATCTATCTCACCCTTTTTCCTTGTGTAGTTCCAGGTGAGCATTATGAGGAGGCAAGGTGGTGGCTCAAGCATCCTACTTCGCTTGGGGAATTCCTTATCTGAGAAAATTAGTTTAATATGTCATGAAGAGTTATCCTTAAACGCTCGGAGAATATTCATTTTTGGATGTTTATTTTGAAATGTTATCCTTTGAGGTTTTAATTGAATTCTAAATATTATTTTCTTATGGATTATGTTTAAAGTATATTTTAATTATGCTTCCGCAACTTAAGGTTTTCAAAAAAAAAAGAAAGGGTTTGTATAAGTTAATGTAAGAGGTTTTGGTACAATCCTAGGCAGTATTTGTACAAGTATAAGTGGGTTCTATAGACGTGAGTGACCCTATGTCTCCTCATGTTCAAGGACCGTCATGTCTCCAAAGTTGGGATGTGATAAGTAGAAGTTCAAAAGGGACTACAAGTAATGAGAGCAAAGGAACCATAAGGTGAGTAAACATTATGTTCAAGTTACAAGTACAAGTTATCATGTTATGTGAACCTTTGATATCTTAAAACCCAAGTTCTTTCCTACTTTTAATTATGACTAAATGATTTCTTTGTAAGCTTGGGTTGCCAAAGGACATTTAGTCCAAAACCATTTTTGATTACTCAATTATAATAAAGAACCTCTGTGATTATTGCCCTAACCTATATCCTTTCTAGAACTATATTGTTATTTATCTTTTGTTTGATAAGCTAAACATCTATTGTTATTGTGCCACATGTGATTGCATTTCTTCAATGCTATTTTTATAAGTGATTACTATTAACTCTAGCTATGGTACCCATAACCCTTTTGATGTAAAAATCCTCTTGCTGATGCAAGTAATCATCTGCTATGTGTTCGAGTGATTATGACAATAGCCTTCACTCTATGTATTCAAGTGATTATGGTAATAGCCCTCACTTTATGTGTTCGAGTGATTATAGCAGTAGCCTTCAGTTTATGTGTTATGTGTTATAAGTGTGATTTTTGTGAACCTTTCTAAATTGCAAACTTTGAATCATGATCTATGAGTTATAAGCTATAGCCCTATAAGGGATATGTGTTATTGTTTGTGTTATATTGTTTACTCATTCAGATCATCTATCTCACCCCTTTTCCTTGTGTGGTTCCAGGTGAGTAATATAGGGAGGCAAGGTGATTGCTCAAGCAATCTACTTTGCTTTGGAAATTTCCTTGTCATGGTTACTCTGATGCTATACTATGAAGAGTCTTCTTAGATGCTATGGGAGTTTCATTATTAGAATATTAATTATTTAATAAATTGTTTGGAGTCTTAAATATTCTTTTCATATAGATTGTATTTGAAAGGATTCTTAATTCATGCTTCCGCTAGTTAAAGTTTTCCATATTATTAGATATTAAAGTTAATGAATGTGGTTTTGGTACAATCCTAGGCAATATTTATATATGTATGAGTGAGTTCTACGGGCATGGGTGACCTTATGTCTCCCCATGTTCTAGGACTGTTATATCTCAAAAAATTTAGATGTGATAGTTCTATAATCAATCAAACAAACCAAATTGAAACACATTCATTAGCCTTCCATCCCCTTTCAGCTGAATGGTACCCTAATGTAAGGTTAAGGGTTTGGAAGCTTGTATATTCAATCTTATCACATATACATCATTGTTACGTATAACTTAATTCATATACATATGAAATTTAAATTAAAAGCACACATGCACATAATTACAGTGCAATGTACTAAGCTAGGTCTATTAAAGTTAGTACTCAAGATTAGGTTAATGATAAGATAAATTAGTTCCTTAGTAATGATGAAAGTGTAATGTGAATGATATGGATGATTGTTGAGTCAAAAGGTAAAGGTAAAAAGGGTGTCCAAGAGATTAAGGAACAACCATATTACTTGTGCTAAATACCATAGAAACAAAGGAGTAGATGTGAGTATGTGATATTTTAATATAATATGAGCATCCATAATGAACATTGTCATTCATTATGCCAATCATTAGAAACCCTAGCTTTTCTTATACTTGAATTTTGAATATCAAATTGATATCTCAAACCTTTATGCTAAGGTTATACTGGATGTCCTTTGGCCTAATTCTCATTCTATCCATATGCTAATGATATCATTAAACTAATTGAAATCCATATGTTTATATGAAACTATTATTGAATTCTTATGAACCTAATTTGAAATTATATTGTCATACATATGATTTACTATTCTATAATTAATATCCTTTATAAGTAAAAATCCCTAGCTAAAATGAGGTAACACATCAAACCTTATGCATATAGCAAAAGCCCGCAGATAGGGTGAGCATAATTAGACCCTAACTAGGAAGGGTTTGACAATCCTTGCCATAAGATTGGATTAGTCTTGCACTTTGTATTATATGTATATGAGTGAGTAAGGAATTAGCTATAATTTTAATTATTTACATGTGGGAAATACACCACTTTCAATTTTATTGATTTCTGGTAAAATATTCACGAATGAAACTCATTATATGGTAATTCCTCATTGATACCTAATATTATTGAATTCCTATTGTTACCATATATTTTTACCTATTAGCATATTATGTTAAGATATCATATGATCACTGAGTATATCTTACCCTTTTGTGGTTTATGTTTTCCAAGTGACTTAAAAGCTTAAGCAAGGTAAGTCTCAAGTTTCACTCTTGCATTTAGGGTTACTCTACTACATTTAGTATATTTTGTTTTTAGAATCACAATGGTCATGTATCTTGAAGAACTTTGTCTAGGGTTCCATGGTCATTATGGGTCATAGTATTTTGTTAATTTTGGATATTTGAATTACTAATGATGGTCTATAATTATATAATGATATCTATTATTACGAATGATGATGTGCTATAGGAATGGTAGAAAAAAAGTATGTGCTATAGGAATGGTAAAACAAGAAAGTATATGTATCAATTATATTAATGGTATATATATAATATATGTTAGGTATACTATAGGTATACAATTAGCATATGTGTGGTATACTTATACGGATTTGCAGGCTATGACCTTAGGAACATGTCTTATGTATGATAAGTTAGCGTAGTATAGAATAAAGGATTCTATGGGTTTAGGTGACTTTATATCTCCCTATACCCTAGGACTGTCATATCTCAAAAATAGAATGTGACAATAGACCTTCATCTAAAACTATGTTTAGTGGTTTCACGTCATGGCTAACTAGGTTGAATAGTTGAATATGCATAGAAGTATTTATTCATGCTATGATAAGAAATAGCAACTTTGGGAGGATATTTGACACTTTTAATACACTTCATTATTTTAAAGCCTTCATGGCAAAAGGCTCATAAGTTAATTTGCCTACTTAATACTTGGTGATTATATAAAAAAGATACCAAAACCCTAGGAAAATGAAATAGAGGAGAAGACAACTTGTATGAGAAGTATCCCAATGAGAAAAGGAACTAGCAAACTAGGAGCTTGAGAGTTAGGTGACTATAGTCCAAGAGGAGAGTGAATTAGACTTCTTTAAAAATTATTTTGAATTCTCAAATCAAAACAACTTCGGTCCTCTATTGGGCTTTAATGTGAAATAAAAATAACAAATATAAATTAAAAGATCAACACATAATGCCTTGAATAGCAACAGATTAAGAAATGGATGGGATAGTGAACAATTAGATGCCTATATGTATTGCAATCGCGAAATGATTGAATCAAACATCTTGTCTATCACTAGTCTTAAAATGATTTTGATACAGAGTGAATTAGATGACTAAATTGTATATTAACAAAACTAAAAGTATTGTAAGTGAGGTGAAATAATTTTAACTTGTTTATTTACTTTATATCACTAAACCTAATTAAAGTGAGTTTTCTTTTTTAAGTTTTCTTTTTACACACACACACTCTTTCAGATGAATCAAGCAAAATAGTCAACTGATTTGAAAATAATCAAGCAACCTATATAGCTTAGATAAATTTTGCCCAAAAATAATTTTTTTATAAAATCAGATTATCAGAATTTTGATAAAAAATGTTTAAGCATAAGGATGAAGATTTTGAAATATTTTTGCTTAATCTCACAAAAAAACACTCAGCTTCATCACCTTAGAAATGATTTGATGGAATATCCTAGGCTTTCTTAACTCATAAACATTAGTCATGATAGCAATAGAAAGATAGTTCAAGGGTTGTTATTTTAGTAGGGCTGAAATTATGCTTTGAAATACCTAATTATGCTTATTTGAATTTTGATGTAACTTTGTGGTATTATGGTATTTATATGTGAATATGATGGTCATGTATATGATTAATGTGAATATGTTTGGTGATGTATATTGATGAGTGACTATGAAAAAATATACTATATTATACAATGGTACATTCACAAAATTGTCAAGTATAAAATTGTAAATATGCATAGCTGTGTGAGTGGAGTGTGGGATCCCTCACACCCTATAAGTGGCCAGCCATAAATATAGTTTGCAGGAAAGATGAAAATTTGATTTTTAATTTAAATATCTGCTTCATTGTGTTTAAAATTTGAGTTAGTCGAAAGTGGGTCCTACTTTCCATTAACTATTTATTTTTTTAGAAAATGCCTATTATTTTTATGTAATTATGTTTAGATATTTCTACCACTGCCTCCACTCTAAAAATATCAACTCTTACCATCACAAGCATTATCAAGAGTCCACTCAATATCTACCATCCATTTCTAAGATCTAATCTCCACTACACATTTTCTTATCTAAAACCCCATCATCTTCAATTCTTCATTTTTCCACACACTTGCAAGAAGCAAATCATTTTCTTTTATCTTCCTAAAGTGTTCAACCACCCCATCCCAAGTCAAAATCAATAGTTTATAAGGTAAGACCTTTATAAACTAAGTTCCTTTCTTCAACTTAAGCATGAATGTTAAGCTATTTCATAAAGTATTAAAAGTTCACTTCTTTTTTCCTTTCTTCCTATGGTTTGGCCAATTATGTTTTGTAAAGGAAGAATTTTGTTGACACAATACTTGATGAATTAACAATAATAATAACCATAAGATAGTGGTTTAATCATATGAAAATAAACAAAAAAATATGACTAAAACCTAAGGATTTCTTAGTCTATATGTTTTGGCCAAGTTGAGTTTCTCTAAGCCTATGCTTGATTTATGTTTTTAATGATGGAATGAGCTTATTGATATGTTAATTAGTGATTCATATACTAATATGAAGAAGGATTAAAGAATCTTGAACTTCCCTAATCTTGAGCTTCCCTCTATCTTTGATTTGATTTCATTAGGGTTTTGTCACTTAATGTGAAATTGATTCAAGTGAATGATAAATCTTATTTGTCTATACACTAAATGAATGAATCTTGAATCAATTTGAACATTGATTAAGCAAAATTCATTTTCCTATTCATATAGATTCAACCTAGTTAGGGTTTCTTCATATAGAAACCTATAAATTAAATTAATATAGGAAATGTGTTTGATATGATAAGTAAAGACTTGTTAATGAGTTATTTAGCATTACTTGAACTTTTAAACTAGAGTTTCGTACCTTAAAAAATTTGGCCTTATGAAAATACTAGGAGATTGACTTTTTAATTTGATTCAAATTTATTATTTAACTCTCTATGTCATGATTGAATTTCTAGGCTGTGACAGTCCTAGATTTTAGAGAAATGTAAGGTCACCTAAACCCATGGAACCCTATCAATCCTATCATTATTTAGCATATTCCATATTATCTTATCCCAAGATCAAAACCCAATTACTCTTTAACATTTTCATTATTACTTTATCCATTCACTTGCAGCTAATACACTTTAATTGCATTTCTAACCTTTGATTAAAGCATCATGCTTAAATATTATTAAATACTGTTCATACATTTCTTACATACTATCATAAATATGTATATATAATAATTACTACTATTCATTTACAATACTCTCTATACAATATATTTTAGTACTAAGCCTTCAAACACCATGGACCTCTAGATTAGTTATCCTTAAAGTAACATAAGCAAAACTCAAAACATGGCAATTTAGCATAGCTTAGAATTTAACTTGCTAATGAGACACCCTAACCTAAAAAATTTTAAATAATTATGGAATGAGACAAGCCCAGTGAATACTAATAATATAATATAATAGAAAAGCAATATAAGAAGTTATCACTTGGATAGGTTCAAGATGGCAATAGAGTGATGTTAATCAAAATTGGTCGTTCTAAATTTTAAAATATGTTTTAGTAAAAATAATAATGTCTTGGAAGCAGGAAGCTTCCTACACATGAATATTAAAGAGTGGAAGTCTAAGCCTTACTCACTTATATATATCACGCTATGCAAGACAAATCGAGTCTTAAGGTTAGGCATTCCCCCAACAGATGTTAGATACTCTTACCCTACCCATAGGCTTATACCAAATGCATAAGGTCTAATGTATTTCCGCACATTAGAAAGGATTTTTGCTTAATCATGGGTATCATCAAAAGACACATACAAGGTCTATATTAGGAATTTAATGGAAAATATTTGACATATCAATCATTCTCATCATTAGGCATAATATAAGATCAATATAGGAGGATCATAATGGTCAAATATCATATAAGAAGGATGTGAAATTCCAAAGGCTCAGTAATTAATGGGCAAATACATATTCAATGTCACTTCAATGTACATGTCAAAAGAATGGTACTTCAAGCAATGGTTTGTAAACAATATGGCATAATTATGTCATATTATTAAGTACTCACCTTGAACTCCTTTGCTTCTACTAGTGTTCACTCTTGATTAATTTAATGTCCTTTATGGTCTTGAGCAATTTCCTTGCCCTTGACTTGATGTTCTACATCCATATTATTTTAATTACATATCAAATAGTAACTAATGATGTTACCAATTATAACTTATCTATCTTATACTTGTTTTATTATTATTTCAACTCACAATAGAAGTATATCAATAATGTTACATCTACATTTATATTTATTCTTATTTCTAAGCTAAATTCCATATTCAATTCCATGAATTCAAGTTTAAATCTTAAAATCCCTAAATTGGACCACAAACCCTAGAATTTGGGGAAAACTATCAATTTTCCTTTCAAACCTCAAATTAACCATAGATTCATCAAATTAACACCTAGGTAAACAATTCCCACCAATTATTTTGAATTAATTCACTCTTATTCATAAGAACCCTAACTTGTTCCACTTAGGTCAAATTTGGGGAAAACTTATAATTTCTCATCAAATCTTTAAATTAGTTATAGAAATATGAAATTACCATAACACAAAACCTATGTAATCATTCAATTATCAATATTTAGCATTAGAACACCAAGTTCCCTTTTAATCTAAATTCATGCTATTAAGGCTTTCAAGTTTTAAACCAAGTTTCCCAAAATTCATTTTGATACCTTCACATGAATCCTCCAATTTTCTAATCAAGTCCTTTTATTTCAACTAAGAACATCAAAACTACATCTTGTATAAATACCCTTATATGGCTGAAATTTTATGTATATATTGTAGAAGAAATTTTATGCTACTAAAATGCTAAAATTGTACTTATAACATAGAGTGGAAAGAATGAACATGATTTCTTACCTTGGGAAATTTTAGTTTGCTAAGGCTCTTACGGATGTTAGTGTGGAGAAAATTTGCTTTAGGTAATGTAAAGTTTTTTTTTTTTTTTTTTAGTGTAGAGATTTGTAAATGATGTAAGTAAAATGAATTAACATGTATATATGATGGGTTGGATGGTGAGGATTTCATTAACTTTAATCTAATGGCTAAGATTTGATCTTAATGAATGGCTATGATCAACTTCATTTGTATGGCTAAGATTTCATCAAACTAAGAGATATTCATCATAAGGCTTTGAGATACTAAAAGGATGTATCTTGTCACTTTTGTAGGAAAATTAAAAGTTCAACTTTCTTAAGGATTTGACTTAGGTCAACTTTAGTGGCTACAAGTCAAATTTGGTGGCTTCAACTCTAACATCCAATTTTTGGTTTTGGGCTAACTATTCTAACCTACAAGCTTGATGTTACTTCAATTATGGGCACATAAGCCGGCCCACTATTTTTCGGCTTAGGCCTTTGATATTTAAGAGCCCATTAATAAGCCCATAGCCATTAACAAACTTAGAAATTTTCTTTTTAATTTTCTCTCTTTCCTTTCACTTTAACTTTCTAATTTGTATTCTCTAACTTCTTTATATACCCCATAAGTTATCATATGAACTTTATTTAATTCACTATAGCATGATTAATCATAATACACATTGAGTCACAGGGTTCCTAATCAACTGCTTTTTATTTCCATATTATGCTAACATTTAAAGACCTTATCCTATAGCATCATTAGTGCTAAAAAAAGCCATGAATCCTTAGGTATTACACCCTATGACATGATGAATTAAATGTAAATTGAATGAAGTGAAATGACTTGGTTAGGGTGTTACTTTCACACCTATTTGGCCACTCCTTGAGTTATCAAGGATATGATGTGTTGATTATTGTGACCATACATATGAACCTCTTGTGAAGTGATTTATGTGTAATAGAATTGAAATAGGCAATGAACAATATGAATTACCAATTTAGACCTTAGGCCTATTCAACCATCACATGAGTTTGCACAAAAGAGTGTTATAATTAATATGATGTGTAGATGTGTGTCATATGCAATGAATCAATATTGAAATGATTGTTATTGGTAGGATTGCTATAGTGTATCCTAAACTATGTAGTGTATCCTAAACTATGTCTATTAGGGCTAGTAATAGAATTAAGAGAGGTTAAGATAAGTAGATGTAATACCTAAGCATTCCACAGCTCATCCTAGTTACTAATGATACTAGAGGACAAAGTTTTTGAATGTTAACATAATATAGAAATGAAAAGGAATAAGTTAGGAACCTTGTGATACCATATGAAATGTTTATCTAGTTTAAGATTTTATCATGACTAATTGTGCTCTAATGAATTAAATAGAGTTCATATGATAACTAGAGAGGTATATAAAGAAGTTAGAGAGCACAAATTTGAAGAAAGAAATGAAGTTAAAAGGAAAATTTCTAAGTATGTTAATAGGCTTATGGGCTTATTCATAGGCCTTGGAACGTCAAAGGCCTAAGCCCAATAGGTGGTGGTCGGCCCATTGGCCCAAGAGTGAATAAACATCATAACTTATGAGTTAGAATAGTTAGTGCAACATAATTAGAAATTGATGTTGTAGAGATAGTCACAAAAAATTGACCAAGTTAGCCACAAAAATTGACCAAATCAAAATCCTAAACAAGTTGAACTCTGATCCTCTCTATATATGAGTTTAGGTGCATTTTTAGCATTCCCATACCAACATGATGAAAATCACAATTGTAGATAAGATCCTAGCCATCCAACTTGATCTAATCATAGCCATCCATTATGATTAAATCTTAACCATTGAATGTAGCTTAATCAAATCCTTACTGTCCAACCTATCATATATATATGCAAACTTATGTTATGAACATCATTTTGCCTATCTTTACACCAAAAATTCACATTAACAAAAGGAAACTTTCTCTACACCAACATCAGTAAGAATCTTAACAAATCAAAGCTAACCAAGGTGAGAAATCATGTTCATATTTTCCTTTCTATGTTCTAAGTATAGTATTTAAGTTGAATAAATTCCTTATACACTATATACATAAATTCGGCCATGTTATATAAGATGTAGTTTTGATGTTCTTAGTTGAAATAAGAAGATTTGATTAGAAAATTAAAGGATTAATGTGAAGATAGATAAAGGAAGCATGAAAAATACCTAAGTATTGCTCAAGACCGTGAAAAATACTAAATTAATAAAAAATGTACAATCAATAGGAGCAAAGGAATTAAGGTGAGTACTTAATAATTTGATGTAATTATGCTATCTTACTTGCAACCATTGCTTTAAGTACTATCCTTTGACATGTACCTTGAAGTGACATTGAATATGTGGTTGCCTATTGATTATTGAACCTTTGGTACTTCATATTTTTCACATATGATATTTAACCATTATGAGCCTCCTATATTGATCCTATATTATGCCCAAAGATGAGAATGATGGATATGCAAAACCATTTTCCATTGAATTCCTAATATAGACCTTGTATGTGTCTTTGGTTGTTACGTATGATTAAGCAAAAATCCTCTCTAGTATGAGGAAAGACATCAGACATTGTGTACTTGGTATAAGCCTATGGGTAGGATAAGAGTGCCTAACTATAAGGCTTGATCAGTTTTGCATGAATGAGCAAGGCTTAAATCACCAATCTGTAATATTCATGTGTGGGAAGCTTTCTACTTCCAAGATATTATTTTTTCTACTAAAATGTATTCAAAAACTAAAATGCCCAATTTTGATTAACATCACTCCATTGCTATCTTGAACCTATCCAAGTGATATCTTATATTGCCTTCATATTATGTTATATTATTATGTATTCATTGAACTTGTCTCATTCCATAGTTATTTAAAATTTTTCAGGTTAGGGTGACTCATTAGCAAGGTAAATTCTGAGCTATACGTCCTTGCTTAGGACTTGCTCTGCTAAATTATTGTGTTTTGAGTTTTGCTTGTGTTACTCTAAAGATAATCAATCTAAAGCTCCATGATATTTGAAGGCTTAATACTAAGACGTATTGTGTTGGAGACTATTGTAAACAAATGGTAGTAATTGTTACATATACATATTTATGATAGTATATAGTATTTATTAATACTTAAGAATGATGTTCTAATTAATGGTTATGAAATGGTATTGAAGTGCATTGGCTAAATGAAGGGACAAAGTAATAATTAATATGGAAAAGACTAATTAGGTTTTGATATAGGGATTGGGTATAATATAGAATATGTAAAATGTTAAGATCAATCGGGTTCTACGAGTTTAGGTGACGTTATGTCTCCCTAAGCTCTAAGATTGTCATAGCCTAGAAAGTGGATCATGATAGAGTTGGTATTTAAGCTAAAGGTTTAGATCTTACTTAGACTTAATCACTGTATGAATGTTAGGTTAAACCATAGAGCATAGGATTTCTTATTGTTGTCTAATTATATTGTTAAGGTAGATTTGCATTAATGTTATATGTTAAGTTATTCCCTCATCTTGTGATTTATGTGTGCATCATTGTATTGTGGTGTTGAATTTCTTGATTGTGGGATGTAGATGCCATAAATTTGTAATCTGGTTAGAGAAAGGGAAGTATTAGATGCCACTTTAGTTGCTCCACCTGAGCTCGAGGACACGGATCCAGCGGAGGATCTTGACCTAGTTTGGTAGTGGGGATGAAAGCACAATATGAAGAGGCGATAAGGGATCTTCATGTATTAAGAGAAAAAGTGTGAAGTTTAACAAGAATGATTTGAGATATGAAATGGGAATTGGCTTAAGTTATCCCTATACACCAAAACCCTATAGTAGAACCAATTCCACCTCTCTAAGACATGATGTCAGGATTTCCTGAGCATTTATCTTTAGCCTATGGTAGATTTGATCATTTGTAGGAAAGATGTCCTATTAGGAGGTGTATGCTATCCCCTTCATTACTATCCACGGGGTAGACATATGTCACAACCCGCCTTTTGAGCTGTGGCGGTCCTAGGGCATAGGGAGATAAAAGGTCACCTAAACCCATAGAACCCACTTAACTTATAATGTCATTCAATTATCATATTATACCTTACCCTAAGACCATAACTTGATACCCTTTCCTTGCTACCCATTACTCATTTACCATTTCATAACTAAATTATAAGACTATTCATAATCACAACTTGTAAGATTTCTAGGATTTCATTTCATATCAGTAACTCAATGTACATTATTCATACATTTCATAATAATAATACAATAATTTTTATAATACATGTAACCAGTAACATTCTAGTACTAAACCTTTGACTACCATGGTGCTCTAAATAGTGGTCTTTAAAAATCGAGAATCATGACACTTGTAATCTACTGAATGATTTCCAAGCAGAAGAACATGGCTTAGAATTCATCTTGTTGACTTATCGATCATGCTTGAGAAATTGAAACCACTAGAGAATGAGATAAGACTCAGTAAGCACATAATAATACAAAATACATACATATATACGTAAATGCATGGTGAGTATAGGAATCAATAGCAAAAAGGCTATTTATAGAAATGGAATAGTTTCAATCAATGTTATCATTAGGTTCAATTTCTCATTTAAGTTGGAAACAGTATTATTAGCAGAAATAACCCACTCGTGGAAGCAGGATGCTATCCATGTATATAAATTCAAGAGTGGCAGCCTAAGCCTTGCTCACTCATAAGTATCACATTATGTAAGACTAATTGGGTCTTACGGTTAGGCATTCCCCCCTAACAAAGGTTAGGTACTCTCACCCTACTCGTAGGTTTTACCAAGTGCACAAGGTTTGGTGTCTTTCCTCATACCAAAAAGGGGATTTCTGCTTATTAATAGGCATTCAATAAGATAGTTCATGTAAGATTTATATCAAGGAATTCAATGAGCACATTACAAATCTAGTGTGATAGGTTCAAAAAATAATCTATTGTTATCTAGGAGTATAATATCAAATGATCCAATGTTCAATGAGCAATTCAAGTTTATCAATGAATCAAGAAGCATCATATCAAATGGTTCAATAGTCAATGAGCAGTTCGAGCTTATAAAGAAATTGGAATACTTTTAACGATTATGGTTTGAACAATAAAGGTTCAAAGCATATAACACAAGACATATTATACTATTAAGCACCCACCTTGGACTCCTTTGCTTCTATTACACTTGACTCTTGAGACTAGTAGTGCTCTTTACACTTATGACAACATCCTTACCCTTGCCTTTAGACTCTGCGCATTTGAAATTTAATTGCACATCAATCACGATTAAAGTCAAGATATACTACACATATACCCATTACTAATCTTAACATTTTCCTTAGTCATTCTTTAAATGGCCAAAGCTATACATTGTAGGAAGAATAATTCCTTTCCTCCAAATCTCACATTTCAACTTTAAGTACAAACAATACAAACAAATTCTAATGTTCAATAGAATTGTTTGTGGCATATTTATATGGTTTTTGTGTGTGTTAATTTAGGCATTTTGTGATAAATTCATGTTTATGTAGGTTAGAATGTGTTATTTTACTTTTTTTTAGTTTGAGGAAGGTTTTAGCTCATTTTGCAGGAATTGAGCATTAAATGGAGCAAAAGAAGGAGATTTGGGCAGAAGCATATGCAATGGGCCTGAAAAATCATGCACATAGCCTAGCCAGCGCACGCAGGGCAACTGCCCAGGTATCCCAGCCCCCCAGCGCCAGCTGCCAAAGGGCCAACGCACGCCAACACCGCAGGCAGCACTCCTAGCAGCATCCGTGACGGTCATCCAGCGCGCGCAACGGGCTGTCTCCAGCAGGCCTTGTTCAGCAGCGCCAGCTGCCCAGTCCTAGCGTCTGCTACCAACAAAGATCTCAGCCCAAGCTCACCAGCTGCCCAGTCCCAGCGCCCACCACGAAGAGCTGATCAGTTTGGGAAATGTTGATCCGAATTTTTTATTTCCTTTTCCATTTAGGCTTTTGGTTTTTATAGGTTATAAATAGAACAAAATTAGGGATAGAGAAGGGGTCTGGAGTTTTGGATTTACGAATTGTAATTAGCATAAAACTTTATTGGATTTTCTTAGTCAATTTTCCAGATCGTATTTCGAGATTAGGCATCCAAAATTTTGTTCTTAGGAATTTATTTGGGAAAATTCAAGAGATTAAATTTAATCAATTCGGTTGTAAGGTGATGATTGATTCTTATTTCTCCAATTTAATTATTCTAGGTTAATCAAATTAATAGTATTGTTTCGATGGATTCAGTTAATTATATTGAGAATGAGATGATTTCTTTATATTCCATGAGCTAATTTCATTTTAGTCGAGGGTTTGTATGATGTGTTCATGATATGGAATTGAATTAAATCCCAATCAATTATTCTTTTTATTCTTAATTGAATTGGCTAATTGTTTAAGAACAATTGCTTAGCTACTAATTGTTTTACTTAGGTTTTGAACGAAGGAACGAGAGTTTGAAGTTCAATTCCCGATTTCATTCTTTTGAGATCTTAAAATGAATTAGAAATATAAGTTTTAAGATTAAGTCCTTGTTCTTAATATATGAACTGATGGAATGATTTCTATGAATGCGAGTGCTAATAGACTGATTTTTATCCTTTGATTCATTAGAAACTAGGGCTTTAGCATAATTAATTGGGACTATTCTTGAACATAGAGGATTGATAAACTGAATACAAACCCTGGACTATCTTTATTCATTAAATTTTCACTTATTCACATCTGCATTTTCTTTTAATTTATTATTTTCCTATTAGTTGTTTAAAATTCAAAAATCAAACAAATAAGTAATTTCCATTTGCAATTCCTTGAGAGAATACGACCTTAGGTGCTTCCTATATACTATAATTGCCCTGTATACTTGCGGATCGCTTTTGAACAGTATATTTTGAGGCGAACAAGTTTTTAGCGCCGTTGCTGGGGAATTGCAAGGCGAATTTGTTTATTTCATTGTAATTATTTTTGTTCCTAGTTTTTGCTTTTATTTGTTTTCAGAAATTTTATGCAAGGGAGAAGATCTCTGGAAGGAGAGATTGTCCCTTTTGTTGATAACATTCACAGGGTCGGCAAAGAAAGAAGAGAGCTAGATCTAATTGAAGAAGAAGTTGATCAAGAAGAGAAAGTGAATCAAGAAGAACAAGTCGATCAACAAGACATAATGGCATAGGAACGTCAAACCATGAAGGAGTATGCCCGGCCAATCATAGGCACCGCGACATCATGTCAGGCTTAATGCGGCTACCCAGAATTATGAACTGAAGAACATACATTATAGCATACTCCCATCTTTCTATGGAGTGGCAAATGAAGACCCCTTGAACTTCATCAGAGATTTCTATGCCACCATTCAGACCTTTCCGTTACAAGGTCTGACTGAAGATCAACTACGGATGAGATGTTTTCCCTATGCCTTAAAGGACGCAGCTAAATCATGGTTGATGACACTTACTCCCAACTCCTTAAATACTTGGGAGGAGGTGTACAACAAATTTATGGGGAAGTTATACTCTCATCAAAAGACAGCTGAACTGAGATCAAAGATTGCAACCTTCACACAAATGGAAGGAGAACCTTTGCACGAGGCATGGGAGAGGTTCAAGATGTTGCAAATCCAGTGCCCCCACCATCACTATCCACTACAGCTGCTTAACCAATTCTTTTATGATGGGCTTACATATCAGAGCCAAAGTATAGTTGATAATACAGCTAGAGGGGCAATGGGAGAGAAAACTGCTGAGGAGACATATGACCTGTATGAGATGCTCGGGGCTAACTCTCAGCAGAAAAGTGTGAGAGGAAGAAGAGTTGGAATGCAAGAAGGAGCCCCTGTAAAAGATGTGGCCATGCAATTAGCCGAGCTTACTAAACAAGTCAAGCTCCTATCCATGAAGGGAAGCACATCAGCTCAACAACAAGAGGTATGTGGTGTTTGTGGCATTTTTGGCCATGGTGCTAATATTTGTCCCTCTAGTTTTGATGTCTATGCAGGTGAGCCAAAGCAAGCACAGGCTTTGGATGGTTTCCAACCTAGGGCAAGGAATGACCCCTACTTCAATACTTATTACCAAGGTTGGAGAAACCATCCAAACTTCTCCTGGAGAAACAACAACCAACAGCAACAGCAGCCTCAATTCCAAATGATGCAAAGAGGAAACCACCAAGAAGAAGCATCGAGTCAACAACAAAGGAAGCTGTCTTTAGAGGATAGCTTGAATGCCTTCATTCAAGTTAGTACTCAAAATCAGGTGGCCAACAATAGGAGATTTGATTCTCTAGAAGCTTCAGTAAGAAAGGTGGAAACTCAAGTTGGGCAAATTGTGAATCATATGCAATCACACCAACAAGGGAAACTTCCTAGCCAGCCAGAGCAAGCTAAGGTGATCTCAGTCCTTAGGAGTGGTAAGGTAATTAATAAGACTGTTGGTGATAACTTTGATAATGCAAGAGTTGATCTTGATGAAGCCAAAGGGGAAAAGAGCGATAAAGAGCCTGGAGAGAAGGAGAAAGTTATGGAGATGCCATCCTCCCCTCCTCAATTGCATAAGGCTGATGATCCTTATAGATCGCCCATTCCATTTCCAAGTCAGCTACAAAAGGGTAAGCAGGATAAGCAATTTGATGAGTTGTTCAAAATGCTATCCAAGGTAAGTGTTAATTTACCTTTCCTTGATGTGATAAAGAATACGTCTTCTTATGCTAAATTTTTCAAAGAACTAAATTCTAAGAAAAGGAGGTTGGAAATGGAAGAAAAAATTATTGTGTCTGAGGTGGCTAATGCTGTACTCCAGCATAAGTTACCTCCCAAAGCTAAAGACCCTAGTAGTTTTTTGATTGACATTAGTATGGGGAATGGGGAAGAGGCTAAGGGCATGCTAGACTTAGGTGCAAGTATTAATTTGATGCCCTATGCTTTGTTTCTGCAATTGAATCTAGGAGAATTGAGGCCCACTAAAATGTGTCTGCAACTAGCTGATAGGTCTTTGAGATTCCCTAAGGGAATTATAGAGGATGTGCTAGTGTAGGTTAGGTTGGAGGGTTAATTGTGCCTGTTGACTTTGTGGTATTGGACATGGGGGATGAATTGTCAAATGGGCCAGAATTACATATTTTGTTAGGGTGCCCTTTCATGGCAACAACTAATACCTTGATTGATGTTAAGAATGGAAAGTTAACCATGACTATTTTGGGTCAAACTGTTGAGTTTTCTATTTTT
The DNA here is from genome assembly GCA_947687605.1 of Reutealis trisperma. Taxonomy (NCBI): domain Eukaryota; kingdom Viridiplantae; phylum Streptophyta; class Magnoliopsida; order Malpighiales; family Euphorbiaceae; genus Reutealis; species Reutealis trisperma. The sequence goes on along the minus strand of CANTUT010000215.1, from coordinate 168,321 downwards.
AATAATCTTACTGTGTTGAGCACATCATTGCATAAAGAGTGTTCCTTTATTGACTGTATTGATGCTGCTGTTCAACAAGTTTTCTTGTAGGATGCCTTCGAGGATAAGCTGGAACTAGCAATCACACTTGAAAAAGGAGCTGAAATCTATGTTCCTAAAATAGTGAGCTACATTGAGGGTTTAGATGCTATGGAAGTAGGAGAGGTAGGAAATGAGGAGATTGTAGAGCTTCCTTTGATTCAAAAGGGAGAGAAAGAACCCTCACAAACCTTGGAACTTAAAGAGCTGCCTAAGCACCTGAAATATGTATTCTTAAGTGAGGGAGAGAATTCACTTGTGATAATTTCTGCTTTATTGAGTGAAAAAGAAGAGGAAAGATTAGTGAGTGAATTGAAAAGGTTGAAGAAGGCAATAGGTTAGGGGTTAAGTGACATCAAGGGAATCAGTCCGTCTATGTGCATGCATAGGATAACATTAGAAGAGGGAGTTAAGCCTAAGAGGGAGATGCAAAGAAGGTTGAACCCCCATATGAGAGAGCTAGTGAAGAAGGAAGTGCTGAAATTGCTTGATGAGGGAGTGATCTATCCTATTGTGGATAGTGATTGGGTGAGTCCTATTCATATGGTTCCTAAGAAATCGAGAATCACAGTTGTGGAAAATGCAAACAATGAGTTAATCCCAACCAGGACTGTTACTGGGTGGCATATGTGCATAGACTATAGGAAGTTGAATAATGCCACAAAGAAGGATCACTTTCCCTTGCCCTTTATCGACCAAATGTTGGATAAACTTGCTGGACATTCTTATTACTGTTTTCTTGATGGACTTTCAGGTTATTATTAAGTGGCAATAGCACCGGAGGATCAAGCAAAAACTACTTTCACATGTCCATTTGGGACATTGCTTTTCGAACGATGCCATTCGAGCTATGCAACACTCCAGCAACATTTTAAAGGTGCATGATGTCAGTATTTTTTGACATGATTAATGACTTCATAGAGGTATTTATGGATGACTTCTCTATCTTTAGTAATTCATTTGATGATTGTCTCAATAAATTGGTGCTTGTGCTTAAAAGATGTATTGAGTGCAATCTTACTTTGAGTTAGGAGAAGAGTCACTTCATGGTAACTCATGGCATCGTGTTGGGTCATGTTGTATCTAGTAAGGGTATAGAGGTTGATAAGGCCAAAGTGGACTTGATTGCAAACTTACCCCCTCCCACATCTGTTAAAGGGATAAGAAGTTTTTTAGGGCATGCAGGTTTTTATAGGAGATTTATTAAGGACTTTTCCAAATTAAGTCAACCTCTTTATAGGTTACTAGGAAAAGATGTTCCTTTTCATTTTAATGATGAATACATGCACGCCTTTGACACCTTGAAAGAAAAGCTCACCACTGCACCTGTCATTATTGCCCCTGATTGGGCCTTACCTTTTGAAATCATGTGTGATGCATCTAATCATGCATTAGGGGCTATTTTGGGACAAAGGGTTGAAAAGTTCTTAAGAGTTATCTATTATGCTAGTTTAACCCTTAATGATGCTCAAGTGAATTACACCACAATTGAGAAGGAAATGTTAGCTGTTGTCTTTGCATTAGACAAGTTTAGGGCATACTTGATTGGATCTAAAGTAATTGTGCATTCTGATCATGCTGCTTTGAAATATCTTTTGTCTAAACAACACGCTAAAACGCACTTAATTAGGTGGGTTTTACTTTTGCAAGAATTTGATTGTAAGATTCGGGATAAAAAGGGGAGTGAAAATGTGGTGGCTGATCACTTATCTAGTTTACCCATTTCAAATGATGAACTTGCATTAAATGAGACCCATAATGATTTGGAGTCATTTCCTGATGAACAGTTGTTTGGGGTATCACAAGTCCCATGGTTTGCTGATATTGCTAATTATCTTGCATGTGATGTATTGCGAACTGACATGTCTTATCAAGAAAAGAAAAGGTTCTTGCATGAGTGTAGATATTACATTTGGGATGAACCTTATTTGTTTAGAATTTGCAAAGATGAGATTGTTCGCAAGTGTATTCCAGAGGATGAACAACAAAGTGTCCTGAGATTTTGCCATGATCTCAGTTGTGGTGGACACTTTGGAGGAAAGAAGACAGCTGAAAAAGTTCTCCAAAGTGGTTTGTATTGGCCTACTCTTTTCAAAGATGCTCACAATTACTGTAAGCAATGTGATAGGTGCCAAAGAATAGGTAATATCGGTAGGAGAAATGAAATGCCCCTTACTAACTACATTGTTATTGAAATTTTTGATGTATGGGGTATTGATTTTATGGGGCCTTTCCCTATCTCCTTTGGTTTTCAATATATTTTGGTTGCAGTGGATTATGTTTCTAAGTGGATGGAAGCAATTCCAACCCGAACTAATGATGCTCATGTTGTTGTTAAGTTTGTGAAGGATTTTATTCTTAGCAGGCATGGGGTACCAAGGGTGATGGTTAGCGATGGGGGAAGTCACTTCTGCAACAAGCTGTTTGAAAAGCTAATGCAAAAGTTAGGAGTAAAGCATAAGGTAGCGACACCCTATCACCCACAAACCTCCGGGCAAGTAGAAACATCCAACAAGCAAATCAAAGGGATTTTGGAAAAAACAGTGAATGTATCTAGGAAGGACTGGTCACTTCATCTTAGCGAAGCATTATGGGCTTACCAGACAGCATACAAGACTCCTTTAGGAATGAGTCCATTTCGGCTGGTGAATGGCAAGGCTTGCCATTTGCCAGTTGAATTGGAACATAAAGCATACTGGGCTATCAAAGCAATGAACTTCAACCTGGAGAAAGCAAAGGAGAGAAGGATGCTGCAATTGTCCGAGTTGGATGAACTCCGAAATGAAGCATATGAGAACTCTCAGATATACAAGGAGAAGACCAAGGCTTTGTATAACAAGAACCTTGTTTAAAAAGTGCTTGAACTAGGTATGAAAGTTCTTCTATTCAACTCCCAGTTACGCCTTTTTCCAGGTAAACTCAAATCCCGTTGGAGTGGCCCTTTTATTATCAAAATGGTATATCCCTCTGGAGTTGTTGAATTGCTTAACTCTCGCACAAATGAAATTTTTTGAGTCAATGGTCAGAAAGTTAAGCCATATTATGAGGGTGTGGAAGGGTTTAAGGAAATTCAAAGCATTTTGCTCGAGGATCCTTAAATCTTTCCGGAGCGTCCAGCTAAGACGACGTTAAAGAAGCGCTTTTTGGGAGGCAACCCAAATCAGTTATTTTCCTTTTATTGTTCCTGATTTACTTGCAAATCTTAAAAAAAAAAAACAAAAAAGGGGTCTTTGCTTTATTTTTTATTATTTTTAATAATGTTAGTTCAGATTTATGTTGTGGTTTTGCTGTGAATTTGTGTTGTTCTCAGGAGATAGGAAATGTGCAATTAAAGCATCAGTGTAGAATTGGTAATCAGACTACAAAATTGGTGCACAGCTAACAATTGGCATGTGAGTAGCCTGCCAGCAGCAGCCGCTGCAAGCCACAATGCATGCAGCAGCAATGCTCACCACAGGCAGTCCACAGCAGCGTCCGCTGCAAGCTTGCAGTGTGCGTAGCAACCCGTAAGTTTCAAAAGCCTCCCAGCAGCATGCACAGCAGTGTCCGCTGCAAGCCTGCAGCATGCATAGCAGCCCATAAGTTTCAAAAGCCTCCCAGCAGCATGACAGCAGCGTCCACAGCAACCTGCAGCGTGCGCAGCAGCCCTCAAGGCAGGAAGCACCTAGCAGCGTGTGCCAAGCAAGTCCAGCGCGTGCAGCAGGAGGCCACCTGTAGGATCATGGGCACACGTCCAGAAGGGCAGACATGGAATTTTGACATTTAAATGTCCCTTTGACCAAACAAAAATAGAAAAAAAAACACACAAAAAAATTTCTACTCTCTTTCTCTATTCGGTCTCCCCCTTTTGTCTCTTAAACCCAACCCAAAATTCCTAAGAATCCACCCCTTCAACCCTAAATTTTTGCACAAGGATCATTACCCATTCCTCCAAACTCTAATTCTCCTCTATAATTACTCTCAATCAAGCAAATAATGTCTAAGAGAGTCAAGAGTGTGGCCAAGAAGGGTTCCAAAACTAAGAGCTAAGGCAAGAAAGATGTAAAAGATTTGAGAGAAGATTATGGGGCTCCATTTCGAATTCTCACAGCAGCAAAAGGAGAAAGGTATTTGGCACTCACCCAATCTAATCACATTTATAAACCTTGTAGATATCTTGATTTTGATATTTTGCAATCTTTGGGTTTGGATGATGAGGTTAAGAGATTGAGTGCCATCTTGGGTTGGAGTGAGTTTATTAAGCTTGGTTATGATTTATATCCCCCAATTGCTTTGGAATTCTTTACTTCCTATTGTCCACTTGAAAGGGACAATCAAATTTACTTTCGATTGCAAGATAAGGAGTATAGAATTGGGCATGCAAAATTCTATGAAGCATTTAGATTTCCTACGAATGGGGTTGATTGCATGGAGAGTAAGTTTAATGTGCATGAATTTTGGGAGAAATTAATTGGGCTTAAGAAATTCCATCCTAACAAGGCACCAATGGGTTTATCAAAGATCATGCCACTCTTGTTTTGCACAAATTTATGTGCCATGCTGTGTTTGGGAAATCTGAGAGTAGTAAAGTGTCCCACAAGGAGTTACATGAGCTATGGTGTTTGGCGAATGGACAACAAATTGACAAAGCTTCTTTGTTGCATCAAACAATGATGGATATGATCACCCATAGAAGGTACCATTTGAATATAGGCCATATTGTTTCTGCCTTAGCATTTTCTTATGAGCTTATCGACTCCAATTCTTTAGAGTTTGAACCATTACCGAGGTGGACTTTCACTATGGATTCTTGGATTTCATCCGAGGTGGCCAATTTGGACCAAACTCTATGGGAACCTAAGACCCAAAAATGTTGGAGGGATTATCACCTAAAGAATCCACCACCAACTACATTTCACAAAGGCTCCTCGTCGAATGCACAACCTGACTTGCTGGCTCTTCCTTCTACAGAGCCACCAGGAGAGGTGGAAGGGTGGAGACAAGTTTTGAGCAAACTTGAGTCCATGGAGGAGCAGAATCCGGTTATGATGGCTGAAGTGAATAAAAGGTTCGATAAAGTGGAAAAGGAGCAGAGGTCGCAACGGTATAAGTTGGCACAAATCGGTGCGAAGCATGGTATTGATATGACATCACCTCCTCCTTCGCCATCCGAAGCAAATGACTAAGGTAATTTTTATCTGTTAGTTACAGTTTAGATTTATTCATCTTTTTAGTTTTTCCTTTATGTCAATCTTTGCATGCATTTCCACATTGAGGGCAATGTGGAGTTTAAGTGTGGGGGGGAGTAATTTCTTTATTATGGTTTGTGCGTTGTGGTTTACGCGTATGAGTGTTTTGCTTTGTCCTCTTTGTCAAACATACTTGACTATTTACTTGGTTTGGTTCAAGATGTTGATAGATGTTGATTTTAGGACTTCAAATTTAAGTGTGGCCGATGATATATAAAGGTTGTGTTTGAAGTAGATTATAGGCAATTGCTAAGGATATGAAATTCTTTTTGCATAAGAGTTTGCTTTCACGCTAAGTTGAAATCATTAATTTGTGTGAATTGCCGAAAGAAGCTTGTGTATGCTTAACTTAGAGAGGGCTTATGCAACATATTATCACTGAGCAGTCTCGCCCATTTTAGAACATTCTTACCAATTAGTCGAAGCAAAATGTGTTTGGTCCACTTAGGAAAGGAAGAAATGATTAAGGCATTTCTTGTTTTAGCCAAATCCTTATATCCACCCCTTTGATGTTTTTTTCCTAGTTAGCCCCTTTGAGCTAAATAAATGCATTAATATGCATATGTTTAACTTGAGCTTCCTTGATGTTGCTTAGCCATCTTAGTACCAACTTGTTATTTTCTTTGATTATTGATGCATAACAAAGTTTGAATGTTATTTTGTGGAGTCTTCAAGAATGTGAATGAATGGAGTGAAGAATTAAGTGTGGGGGAAAAATGATCTTGAAAAAGGAGAAAGAAGAAAATATATAAAAAAAAAATTACTGATAAACATACTGAAATTTTCTTTTCCTCCAAAAAGAATCTGAAGTACAAAGTTAGAAGTTCAGAATGAATGTCACTCCATGATGGTTAAGGCAAGAAGACCTATGTTCTGCATCATTTTTGAAGAAAATTCTTGTTTGTTTTAGCTTAATTTTTTTTATTAGCCCTTAACCCTTTAAAACCTCGTTACAACCTTAGTAAAGACCTTTTGATCTTTTCAACCTTTTTGGACTCAATTAGTGGAGATGAAATTGGTAAGGATGCCTATGAGGTGGATGAGCATGTATGAATATTGATCTTTTGAGTAAAGACTCTCTTTGATGACATGAGTGTATATGCCTATCATAAAGTGCAATAAGTTCAATTTGGTAAGCCATGCCATGATTTGATTGATTCTTGGTGGAATTGTTGAGATCTTGGGTGAATTGAGTTGAGTGTTCTGCACTTGTTATTTACTCTTCTTCAAACATGTATCTTTTGAGGCACATACTGATTTTTTCTGAAGTATATAAGGGTCTTGATGCTAGCTAAGGACAATTGTTGAGTAAGGTTTGCTTGAGGACAAGCAAGGAGTAAGTGTGGGGAAAGTTGTTTGTGGCATATTTATATGGTTTTTGTGTGTGTTAATTTAGGCATTTTGTGATAAATTCATGTTTATGTAGGTTAGAATGTGTTATTTTACTTTTTTTTAGTTTGAGGAAGGTTTTAGCTCATTTTGCAGGAATTGAGCATTAAATGGAGCAAAAGAAGGAGATTTGGGCAGAAGCATGTGCAACGGGCCTAAAAAATTGCGCACATAGCCTAGCCAGCGCACGCAAGGCAACTGCCCAGGTATCCCAGCCCCCCAGCACCAGCGCATGCCAACGCCGCAGGCAGCAGCAGCACTCCCAGCAACGTCTGCGATGGTCATCCAGCGCACGCAACGGGCTATCTCTAGCAGGCCATGTTTAGCAGCACCAGCTGCCCAGTCCCAGTGTCCATTGCCAATGAAGATCTCAGCTCAAGCTCGCCAACTGCCCAGCCTCAGCGCCTAGCTGCCCAGTCCCAACGCCCGCCGCGAAGAGCTGATCAGTTTGGGAAATGTTGATCTGAATTTTTTATTTCCTTTTCCATTTAGGTTTTTGGTTTTTATAGGTTATAAATAGATCAGAATTAGGGATAGAGAGGGGGTTTGGAGTTTTAGATTTATGAATTGTAATTAGCATAAAACTTCATTGGATTTTCTTAGTCAATTTTCCAGATCGTATTTCGAGATTAGGCATCCAAAATTTTGTTCTTAGGAATTTGTTTGGGAAAATTCAAGAGATTGAATTTAATCAATTCAGTTGTAAGGTGAGGAATGATTCTTATTTCTCCAATTTAATTATTCTAGGTTAATTAAATCAATAGTATTGTTTTGATGGATTCAGTTAATTATATTGAGAATGAGATGATTTCTTTATATTCCATGAGCTAATTTCATTTTGGTCTAGGGTTTGTATGATGTGTTCATGATATGGAATTGAATTAAATCCCAATCAATTATTCTTTTTATTCTTAATTGAATTGGCTAATTGTTTAAGAACAATTGCTTAGCTACTAATTGTTTTACTTAGGTTTTGAACGAAGGAACGAGAGTTGAAGTTCAATTCCCGATTTCATTCTTTTAAGATCTTAAAATGAATTAGAAATATAAGTTTTAAGATTAAGTCCTTGTTCTTAATGTATGAACTGATGGAATGATTTCTATGAATGCGAGTGCTAATAGACTGATTTTTATCCTTTGATTCATTAGAAACTAGGGCTTTAGCATAATTAATTGGGACTATTCTTCAACATAGAGGATTGATAAACTGAATACAAACCCTGGACTATCTTTATTCATTAAATTTTCACTTATTCACATCTGCATTTTCTTTTAATTTATTGTTTTGCTATTAGTTGTTTAAAATTCAAAAATTAAACAAATCTTTTTATATTTAAATTGCTTTCACAAAGAAACAAGTAATTTCCACTTGCAATTCCTTTAGAGAATACGACCTTGGGTGCTTCCTATATGCTACAATTGTCTTGTATACTTGCGGGTTTCTTTTCGACAGTATATTTTGAGGTGAACAAGAATCAATTCTACTTCTACCATTAAATTCCATAAATAAATCTAGTTTATTAATTTTGGGGAAAGTCACTTCTATCAAATAGATTTAAAAACTAACATTATACAAATCATCTAATTCCATTCTTAAGCTTGATTTTCGCTTTACTTTTATGAATTCAAATTCAATACTTAAAATCCCCAATTTTTCCATAAACCTAAAAATTTAGGGAAACTATTAACTCTTCATCAAATCTTCAAATAGATCATAGAACCATGTAATTAGCATAACATAAAACCCATATAATCATTCAATTGTCAATATCTAGCACAAAAAGTTCAAGTTCCCTTAAGATGTTCAAATCTTAACCCAAGCATCCAAGGTTCACTTTAACTCTTCTAATTCATTATTCTTCATCTAAAGCACCCATAGATGAAATCAATCATAATTTAGAATATTTCTATGGCTATTCACTAACATGGTTGAATTCCCATATAAGGTGCATAAAAGAATTCTCAAGCAACCTAGTCACCAAAATCAACTTTAAACATAGAAAAGAGGAGATGATCAAGATTCCTCACCTTGATTAGCTTTGATTTGCTCAGGTTCTTGGTGTAGAGAGACAGAACTTCTTTTTCCATGGTAGAACTTTGGTGTAGAGATAGAAAAATGAAGATTGTAACATAAATTTTTCATATATATAATAATAGGTTGGATGGTGGAGATTTGATTAAGTTCAATCCAATGACTAAGATTTAACCTTGATGGATGGCTATGATTTGTTCAAGGTGGAGGGCTAGGATTCTCTCTACAATGGAGAGAGTTATCACAAAGTGCTAGGTGTTCCAATGGAAGCTTGACTCATGTGTAGGAAAAATCAAGAGTTTCACTTGGTTAAGTATTTGACTTAGTCAACTTTGGCGACTAAAGAGCTACACACTAAAGACCCATTCTCTATACACACTTTATCTATTGTCTTCTTGGGCCAACCATTTTCTCACAAGTTTGGATGTTGTATCCTTCTTAGGCCCAATGGGCTGGCCATCCAATGTTGGGCTTAGGCTTTTGAGTCTAAAAACGCAATAACAAATTCTTATATGCACTTTTCAAACTCAGTACTTAATATATATTTCCATTTCATTTCTTTCACTCTAATACATATATTTCTACCTACTAATATCACTACACACTTTAGAAATTATTAGATAAATTCCATACATATCATATGCCCATTTACTAACTCTTTACTAGCATGACCAAGTATGTATGTCACATAAGCTCATTGGGTCAAACTAAGTTTAACCTCCATTGTAGCATTGGAACTTTGATTGAATTCAATTTCCCATATCACTATCATCACCTCCCAATGCCTTAGGAGAAGTGAACACCCATTTACTAGCACTTTAGATTCACATTTCAAACAAATTTTTAACACAATCACATTAAGTAAAACATAGTTTGACTTTCATTTTATCATGAAAGCACATATCAATGTTGACTTCCCTCCTTACTCATTGTCACATTATTCATTAAATTCACTTCTTCTAATATTCTTAAGGTTCTTAGTATACTAAGGGGACTTTAAATGATATGGTATATGGACATTATCATATCATCATTACTGTTTATAGTTGGCTAAGGAAACTTTGGGTATTACAACATATGGGCCCCAAGGATAGTGAAGCTGAGAATAGTGAGAGGGGTTCAAGAAATTAAAAAGGCATGGATAAGAACAAATGGATTTTGGTGAAAAAGTTGGCATGTATGTATATGTAATGGATAGTCTAATATGAAAGATAACCAATGAAATATACATAATCCTTTTATGTATATATAATATGTAACTATTGTATAAAAGTTTGGAATGAATTACATTCACTTTTGTGTGCTAAGAAAGGAGATGTTAATTAACCATTAGAGGTAGAATTTACCTTAGTTGAACAAAAAACTTTAGAGCCTCTAAAACAGCTAAACGATTGAATTTAGATCCAAAAGTGGGTGGTTTCAGGTAAACCCTAACATAAATATAGATCTCTAAATGAGCTTTGATTTGATATATTAGGCCTTATAACTCATCCGTAGCTAAAAGTTATGGCCTTTCAAAGTTAGCTTTTATGGAAAACACGTTCTTCTATTGCGACTTTTTGGTAACAGTTGTGACTGTCATTTCATGCCTTGAGTCATTTGTCATGACCCCTATATCTTAATGTTTAAATCAATGTTTTATTCCTTAACTTAGTCTTAGTCGCAACCATTAGGTCGTGGTCTTAAAAATGATATAGTGGTCATGACTCAAAAGTTCATATCATGACTTTAAGGGATTCTTATCTATAAGCTTTTTGATGAATGTTGCTTATGAAATAAGTGTCTATTAAACATGTAAACAATTAAAATTTGAATTATCAAGAACATAAAGAGAGGTTGACTAAGATTTGACACAAACTAAATTAACAATTTGTCACATCCCAATTTCAGAGACATGATGGTCCTAGAACACAAGGAGATATAAGGTCACCCACACCCGTAGAACCCGCTTACACATATACAAATCAAGCCTAGGATTGTACCAAACATCATACATTAACTTAATAAAACCTTTTGTAAAGGAAAACATTAAGTTGCAGAAGCTAAAATATACTTTAATACAATCCATAAGAAAATAATAATAAAACTCCAAATAAGGTCACCAATATGATATTCTATAATAAAGTTCCCATAATAACTCCCGGAACATCTAACGACTCATAATAGTGTAGTATTATTTTAACTTTGACTAGGGAATTCCCTAAGTGGAATATCAAGCTTGAGCCATCACTTTGCCTCCTCATACTACTCACCTAGAACCACATAAGAAAAAGGGGTGAGATACATGATCTCAATGAGTAAACAATACAACTTATACAATAACCTACATCCTTTAAAAGGTTTCATAGCTCATAGTCCATAATTTATGATTCATAGTTCATGGCTTGTGATTTAACAAGGTTTATGGAAAGCAACTTATAACTCATAACACATATAGAGTTGAGGCTCCTGCCTTGTCCTCTCGTAACATAATATAGAGTGAAGGCTGCTGCCTTGTCCATACATAACTCATATCATGTAAAGTGAAGGTTGTTGCCATGTTCACACATAACTTATAACATAATTCATAACATATAAAGGTAATAGTAGCATTGAAGGATACAATCACATGTAACATAATGGCAATAGAAGTTGAGCTTATTTAATAAAAGATTAACAAAAGATAATCATAAAGTTATTATCATTGGATAATCAAAATGGTTTTGGACCAATTGTCCTTTGGCAACCCAAGCTTACAAAGAAATCATTAAAATAGAAAAGAACTTGAGTTTCAAGATATCAAAGGTTAAAAAAACATGATAGTTTGCACTTGTAACTTGAAACATGTTTACTCAAACTTGTAACATGAACACAATGTTTACTCACCTTGTAGTTCCTTTGCTCCTATTATACGTAGCCCTTTTGAACCTCTAAACCTCCTCAATCTCTAAAATAAAATTTAATTCAATACTTGGTATTTATTTAATCATGATGCTATCCTATCCCATAACTACCCCATGCATATATAACATTCACATACACTTAGAGTTGCATATAGAAGTACACTCATCACTTTCACATCATATGTTGACTTTAAAAGTCTTATACACTTAGCCTTTATAGGCCCATATGAAAACATATTACAATTATGTCAATACCTTTCTAAGGTCAACACAATATCATTACCTTAATATCAATTTACTTTAATAATTATCTTAGTATACTTAACACTTCCATATATGTCAACTTAACAAAGACATTACATAAAAATAATAGATATTGGGATAAGGATCCCAACAATTGCTGAATACCCCAGTAAGGAGAAAATATGAATTTTCTTACTTTTTGCACTTTTCGTATATTACAGTAATATGTAGAAACATGGTTTGAACCAAGATTTTTCATGTAATCAAAACAAAAATCATTTTAGAACATTACACCATAGGAATCAGCACCCATTGGTATAGAATATGTATGAAAATTCTAATTTTAGGTTTTAGGATGAAATACCATGAGTTTTCTTGTTTCTGATACTTTTGGGTCATTACAACAATATGTATACATATGGTTTAAACCATTATTCTTTATTCAGTCATAATAAAAATCATTTTAGAACATGAATATGTACAAATCAGCAACCATAGACCAAGCTTATGCATAAAAATTCCAAGTTTTGGGTTTAGATAGAAAACCATGAGTTTTTTAGCCTTTTGGTGTTTTCAGATCTTTACAGAAATATGTAAACACCTTATTTAAATCATTATTTTTCATCCAAACAAAACAAATATCAGTTTAGAATTCCATCATACACAATTTGGCAGCCACATACTTATGTAATCATAGAATTTTCTAACTTTTAAGTTCTAGAATGAAAACCTTGAATTTCCTTATTTTATGAAACTTTTTGGTCATTATAGTAATATGCAGAAATATGATTTAATTTAATATTTTTCATCTAAACACATCAAAAATTAGTTTAGAATTCAATGATACAGAAATTCCCCCCCCTGCCTATTGAGTTTATGCATGAAAATTTCAATTTTTAGTTACATTATTCACCTATGGTGAAATCGCATAGAGAGGTTGGTGTTTTCCATAGAAAAATTAATTTCTCTCTCAAGAAATTACCTAGGCTGAATTTTATTAGTAAAAATTCAGTTAAATATAATTTTCCCATTATTACTTTCATAAAAATCAAATAGCAAATTCAAAGAAAGGAAAAACTTAAGAAACGGTCGCGAAATCGCAAGGTTTGAAAGTATTTTGTGAATTTTGGTAGAGAGAATAATTTTGAGAGAATTTTTCTGCCAAAATAATGAAATAACAATGGTGGCTACTCAAATGAAGGGCTGGCTGAATTTTACATTAAATACTAGGGTTTGGGGTGCAATTTTCAAGTTTACCCTTAATGATCTAGATTAGGAATGTTTTGGTGTAGTGGGCTTTTGCATATTTGGACTTTTTAATTAATTTTAGGCTAATTATAGGTAATTAAAAATAAAATATTTTTCTTATTATTTTCATTAAAATTCCCCCCAAAATACTTATTTAAAAATATTTTAAAAAATGCTCATAAAATTATTTAATGCTTAAAAATCACCTTTTTGCATGAAAATTCATTTTATGAAAAATTAATTATTTCATGCTAATGCACTTCATATAAATCATTTATTTCACAATAATAACTCATATTAGGCATATTAAAATTAATTTAACATGCCACATACTCATCAATCATGTAGCACATAAATTCCCATAAGAGCATACACTTAGCCTTAATAGTTCTAAGTCAAACAAATTGGTCATGAAAACTCCTGGGGTGGGTGTGGGTTATTACACAATTGATATGTATGGCTTTGTTGGAGTAAAATGATTGTTAAGAAAATGTTATCAAGCATATTTAGTGCACGTGGTAGATATTGAGAAAGTAGATAAAACTATTAAAGGGATACCTGTAGTGGATGAGTTTCTTGTTATGTTTCTTAAAGATCTACTAAGAATACCGCCGAATAGGGAGATTGAGTTTACAATTGAGCTCTTACCTAGAACTCAGCTGATATTAATATTGCCTTATCAAATGGCACCTTTAGAATTAAAAGAATTAAAATTTCAATTACAAGACTTGCTTGATAAGGGTTTTATTAAACCAAGTAGTTTCCCTTGGGTGCTTCAATTCTGTTTGTAAAGAGGAAAGATGGGTCCTTAAGGTTATGTATTGATTGTAGATAGTTGAATAAGGTGACTATGAAGAATAAGTATCCTCTACCAAGGATTGATGATTTATTTAATTAGTTGTTCTCTAAGATAGACTTGCGATTAGGTTATCATCAACTCAAAATTTGACAAGAGGATATTTGTTAGACTGCTTTTAGAATGAGATATGGGCATTATGAATTCATGGTATTACTATTTGGTTTAACAAATACGCTAGCGGCTTTTATAGACTTGATGAATCGAGTGTTTAAGCCATTTCTAGACAAATTTTTTATTGTATTTACTAATGATATTCTAGCTTATTTGAGGAGTAAGGAGGAACATGAGGAACACTTGAGGATAGTGTTGGAAACTTTAAGACAATATAAGTGTCACATCCCAACTTTAGAGATATGACGATCCTAGAACATGGGGAGACATAAGGTCACCCATGCCCGTAAAATCCACTTATGCATATAGTACCTTACCTAGGATCGTACCGAACCTCATGCATTAACTTGATAAAACCTTTTATAAAGGAAAACCTTAAGTTGCAGAAGAATAGTTAAATATACTTTAAACATAATCCCAAAATAAATGAACATTTTTAAGACTCCAAAATAAATCATCAAACTTATAATTCTAAAATAAGACTTCCAAAATAAGAACTCCTAGAGCATCTAGAGACTCATTATAATATATCATAGTAATAAACTTTGACAAGGGAATTTCCCAAGCAGAGTAGATTACTTGAGCGATCACCTTGCCTCCTTATGATGCTCACTTGAAACCACATAAGGAAAAAGGGTGAGATAGATGATCTTAATGAGTAAAGAACAAAACTTGTAAAATAACATATATCCCATTATAAGGGTTCAAGATTCATAAGTCATGGTTTGTAATTTGAGTAAGATTCACAGAAATCAACTTGTAACTTGTAAACTTGTAAAGAGTGATGGCTATTAGCTCATTCACTCAAAGGAGAGGTGGCATTATACCAAATTCCAACTCCTAACTTGTAACTTGTAAAGAGTCATGAAACTGATCAAGCTTCATGGCTAGAACTACTCCTTCTAGTTGAGGTGGATACACTATCCCTATCCATTGGGTTAAGATTGTGTGCATAGGTACCGATGATTACCCGCATCAACACGAGGATTTATGCATTAGGGTTCATAGATACCATAGCTAGAGCTAATGGCAAACACTTATAACAATAGCACTTAAGAATGCAATCACATGTAACATAATAGTAATAGTAGTTTAACTTATTGAGCACAAGATAGATAACAGTATGGTTCCAGAAAGAAAGTAAGGTAAGGCAACAATTCACAATGGTTCTTTATTATAATTGAATAATCAAAAATGGTTTTGGACCAATTATCCTTTTGCAACCCAAGCTTATTAAAGAAATCATATGGTCATAATTAAAGATAGAAAAGAACTTGGGTTTCAAGGTATCAAGGGTTCACAAAATATGATATCTTGTACTTGTAACTTGAAACGTAATGTTTACTGAATTTGTGGTTCCTTTACTCAACTTGTGGTTCCTTTGCTCCTAGTACTTATAGCCCTTTTTGAACTTCTACTACTCCTCAATAATATTTAATTCAACACTTTGCATTTGTTTAATCATCATGCTATCCTATCCCATAACTACAACATACACATATATCATTCATATATACTTTGAGTTACACTTAGAAGTGCACTCATCACTTGCACCTAACATGTTGACTTTGAAAGTCTTGCATATTTTACCTTTATGTGCCCACATGAAATCACATTATACCCATATTATGAATTTTCTAAAGTCAAACACAATATATCATGATCTTAGTATCAATTTCATTTAACATTCAACTTAGTACACTTACACTTTCCATTTATGTCAACTTTAACAAGTAACCTTTCAATGTCATACTTGTCTCTTATGATCAATTGACATAATCAATCTTATCATCCATTTAAGATTATTAATTCATTATTAACCATCATAAAACTTATTTCCCATATCACTTAATCACATAAACATGTTAATCACATCATAGAAATAGGGTTAGGAAACCTTAGGTATACCCTATTGTCTCTAGACTTGTCTAGAGTTATTCCTTCAATCAATATGCAATCAAATCATTAATCATCCATGTATACATTTCAATAGTCATTAAAATATTTCACACTAAAATTATAAACATTGGGATTAAATTTCCAATGCAGGCCGAATGTATCTAACAAAGAAAAATATGAATTTTCTTTGTTTTCGCACTTTCCGTTCATTACAGTAATATGCAAAAATATGGTTTAAACCAAGATTTTTTATGTAATCATAACAAAAATCAACTTAGAATACTTTAATGCACAAATTAGCACCTATATATTTATACATGCATGAATATTTTCCAACTTTTGATTTTAGGATGAAAACCATGAATCTTTCTTGTTTCCAGTACTTTTCGGTCATTATAATAATATGTAAACACATTATTTAAACCATTATTCTTCATCCAAACATAACAAAAATTAGTTTAGAATCCAAATATACACAAATTTCCAGCCCATGGTAATCCATCCGCATGAAAATTCCAATTTTAGGTTGTAGGGTGAAAATCATGAGTTCTCTTATTTTTCGTTATTCTTTGATCATTATAGTAATGTACAAACATATGATTTAAATCAATATTTTTCATCTAAACATAACAAAAATCAATTTAAAACACAATAATGCATGAAATTTCAAATTTTGAGTTTTAGGGTTCACCTTTGGCGAAATCGCATAGAGAGGATTGTATTTTCGATGGACAAATTTATTTCTCTTGCAAGAATTCACATGGGCTGAATTTAATCAGTATAAAATTACTAAATAAACAGCCCAAACAAATTTTCTCATGATTAGTTTCATAGAAATCTAATAGTAGTTTGAAAGGAGATAAAAACTTACGAAAACAGTCACGAAATCACAAGGTTTGAAAGCACCTTGTGAATTTCGATTGAGAGAATAATTTTGAGAGAATTTTCTGCCAGAAATATTATAGAAAACAGAATGGTGGCTGCTAGGACTAGGGTTGGCTGAAATTTTGATTATATATGTAGGGTTTTGGGCAATTTCTAAGTTTACCCTTAATGAGCTAGGTGAGGAGTGTTTTGGTGCAGTGAGCTTTTGGGGAATTGAGCCTTTTATTTGAATTATGGGCTGATCATAGGTTGTTAAAAATAAAATATTTTTCTTATTATTTTCACTAAAATTTTTTCCAAAATATTTATCTAAAGATACTCATAAAAAATTATTTTATGCTTAAAAATCGCTTTTTGCATGAAAATTCATTTTATGTACAATAAATTATTTTATGCTCATGCACTTCATATAAATCACTCATTTCATCATAATAATTCATATTATGCATATTAGAACTAATTCAACATGTCACATACTCATCAATCACATCACACATGAATTTCCATAGAAGCACATATTTTGACATAATATCTCTAAATTCAAGAAATCAATCACTAAACTCCTAAGGTAGGTGTGGGTTGTTATATTCTCCCCCCTTAAAAGAAATTTGTCCTCAAATTTAGGTACTTACTCAAAGGTTCTTGAGAAGTTAAGGATGCTTCTGCTGCATCTCTTCCTCGGCTTCCCAAGTACAATCATTTATTCCATGGTTTTGCAATTAAACCTTAATCATGGGTATCTCCTTATTCCTTAACCTTTTCACTTGTTGATCCACTATGGCTATTGGTAGCTCCTTATAGGCTAATTGCTCATCTACTGCGATGTCTAGTAGTGACAAGACATGAGATGGGTCCAATACGTACTTCATCAACATTGAGATGTGAAACACCGGGTGCACATGTGCCATAGTTGGGGTAGAGCAAGCCTATAAGACACTTCCCCAACCTTATACAATATTTCAAAAGGACCAACGAAGTGAGGTGATAGCTTTTGTAACAACCCACACTTTTGTAACAATCCACACCTATTCTAGGAGTTTCGTGATTGATTTCTTGAATTTAGAGGTATTATGTCAAAACATGTGCTTCTATGGAAATTCATGTGTGCTATGATTGATGAATATGTGGCATTTTAGATTAGTTCTAATATGGATAATATGAATTATTATGGTGAAATGAGTGATTTATATGAAGTTCATAAGCATAAAATAATTTATTGCACATAAAATGAATTTTCATGCAAAAAGTGATTTTTTAACATAAAATAATTTTTATGAGATTTTTAAAATAATTTAAAATAAATATTTTATGGGAAATTTTAATGAAAATAATAAGAAAAATATTGTATTTCTAATTACCTATAATCAGCCCATAAATTAAATAAAAGGCCCAACTTCCCAAAAGCCCACTACACTAAAACACTCCTCACCTAGCTCATTAAGTGTAAACTTGGAAATTGCCCAAAACCCAAAATATAAACAACAAATTTCAGCAAGCCCTAATAGTAGTAGCCATCATTCTATTATTCTTCATATTTCTAGTAGAAAATTCTCTCAAAAATAATCTCTCAACCGAAATCCACAAGATATCTTCAAACCTTGCGATTTCGCAATCATTCTCGTAAGTTTTTCTCTTCTTTCAAATTACTATATGATTTTTTTCTACTCTGCTTAGGATATTTCCTTGTCAAAGTTTACTACTATGCTCAGTTATGATGAGTCTCTAGACGCTCTAGGAATCTTTATTTTGTGAGTCTTATTTTGGAACTATATGTTTGACGATTTATTTTGGAGTCTTAAAAATGTTCATTTATTTTGGGGATTATGTGTAAAGTATATTTAACTATTCTTCTACAACTTAAGGTTTTCCTTCATAAAAGGTTTTATCAAGTTAATGCATGAGGCTCGGTACGATCATAGGCAAGATTATTATATGCATGAGTGGGTTTTTATAGGCATGGGTGACCTTATGTCTCCCCATGTTTAAGGACTATCATATCTCTAAAGTTGGGATGTGACAAAGTTGGTATCAGTGCTATAGTTTAAGTCTAGTTTAGACTTTTCTAGGTATTAGGTCAATTATGTATAATCCTGGAGCATAAGAACTTTCTTGTCATGTCACTTACAATCTATCGCTAGTATAGTTCCGCGAAATACCAATAAGCTATAGTACTCTTTGTTATTGTTTGTTGTGTGCCTTATGATTCTTTTACTAGATGACCAAGAAGATTACCCCTACTCAAAGATCACAACCTAGAGTATCGCATGTGGCATGCAAGAGAACATGGCAAGAGATGTTTAAGAAAGTCATGCTCGTGATATACTGTAAGAAAGAGAAGGTGCCTGAAGACGAGGACCCCAAGCAGTATTTAGACTATGATTGGGTTTATGTTAAGATTTAGAAACTAGAGTGTGACTATTTTGATTTGAAGGAGGAAAACTGATGTCTTAAGCTTATGGTTCATGACTTGAGGGAGGATGTGGAGCAGCTTAAGACCAAAGATTTTGAGCAGATAGGAGATCATACACCTGGAGATTTTGGTCGCTCACCATCTAGGACTTTGTCCTCAATGGGATGCACATCATATAAAGATTCACTTTACTATAAGTGTCATGATTTTGGTCACATTTCTGCCAATTGTCATTTTTGCCAATTGTCCTCTTATTGAATATACACCTGAGCTACCTTGGAGGCTACTCGATGTTCGCCCTAATAATGGGACATGATTGAGATTCGAGCTGGAGCTTGGTATCTACTAGCGAATGGTATAAGACTTCCATGACATGGATAATATTATTTGGTTACTTAGCTTGTAACAACCCACAACCACCATAGGAATTTTCATGATAATTTGCTTGACATAGAACTATTAAGATTAAATATGTACTTTTATGAAAATTTATGTGCTATGTAATTGATGAGTATGTGGCATGTTAAATTCATTTTAATATGCATAATATGGGTTATTATTATGAAATAAATAATTTATATGAAGTCCATTAGTATAAAATAAATTATTTTACATAAGATGAATTTCATGCAAAAAGGCGATTTTTAAGCATAATATAATTTACTGAGTATTTTAAAAATAATTTTTTTAAATAAATGTTTTGGAAAAAATTTTAAAAATAATAATAAGAAAAATGTTTTATTTTTAATTGCATATAATCAGCTCCAAAATTAATTAGAAAGCCCAAATACCCAAAAGCCCACTACACTAAAACACTCCTAACCTATCTCGTTAAGGGTAATATTGGAAATTGTCTAAAACCCTACATATTTAATAAGAAAATTCAGCCATCCCTAGCTTCCAGCAGCCACCATTCTATTATTTCATATTTTGGCAGAACAATTCTCTCAAAATTATTCTCTCTACCAAAATTCATAAAATACCTTCAAACTTTGCGATTTCTTGACCGTATTCGTAAGTTTTTCTCTCCTTTCAATTTGCTATTGGATTTCTACAAAACTAATCATGGGAAAATATTTTGAACTAAATATTTACTATTTTTATTAATTAAATTTGGCCTAGGTAAGTTTTTGGAAGGGAAAATGATTTTTCTACTAAAAACACCAACCTCTCTACACAATTTCTCCAAAGGTGAATCCTGCAACTCAAAAATTTAAATTTTCATGCATAAACTCAAGAAGGGCTGCCAATTTTTATATAATTGTGTTCTAAATGGATTTTTGATGTGCTTAGATGAAAAATATCAAATTAAATCATATTTCTGCATATTACTGTAATGATCGAAAAGTTTCGGAAAACAAGAAAATTCATGGTTTTCATCCTATAACCTAAAAGTTGAAAATTTTCATGTGTATGAACCCTAAGGGCTACCAATTTGTATGATTTTGTATCCTAAATTGATTTTTGTTATGTTTGGATGAAAAATAATGGTTTAAAGCATGTGTTTACATATTTTTGTAATGACCAAAAAGTACCAAAAACAAGATAGAAGCATGGTTTTCATCCTAAAACATAAAATTGGCAAATTTTCATGCATATATATATATATATATATATATATATATATATATATATATATATATATATATATATATATATATATATATATATATATATATGGGTGTCAATTCCTATGGTACAATTTTCTAAAATGATTTTGTTTTGATTAGAAGAAAAATCTTGGTTTAATCCATGTTATTGCATATTACTGTAATGAACGAAAAATATGAAAAGTAAGAAAATTCAGGTTTACCTTGATAAGACATTCGGCCTATTTGGGAATTTTTATTCCAATGTCTATGATTTTTATGTAATATATTTTAACAATTATTGACATGTGTGGATGAATAATAAATGGTTAAATTGCATGTTGGTTAAAGGAATGACTTTAGATAAGGCTAAAGGCACTTTGGTATACTTAAGGTATATTAACCTCGTGTTGTGATTAAAATGTGAATGTGATTGGGTAATATGGAAATAAGATTTATGATGAGTTAATAGTGAATTAATGATCTTGAATTGAGGAAGAGATTGATTGAATGAATTGATCATAAAACATGAGCATGACACTTAAAAGGTTATTGATAAGTTGATATGTATGGAAGTGTTAAGTGTACTAAGATGATTGTTAAAGCGAATTAATATTAAAATCATGACATTGTGTTTGACTTGAGAAAAGTATTGGCACAAATTATAATGTATTTTCATGTGAGCCTATGAAGGCTAAATGGGCAAGACTTTTAAAGTCAACATGTTATGTGCAAGTGATGAGTGCACATTTATGTGCAACTCTAAGTGTATGTGAATGTTAGATGTGCATGGGATAGTTATGGGATAGGATAGCATGATGATTAAATATATACTAAGTATTGAATTAAATATTATGTTAGAGCTTGAGGAGTTTTAGAGGTTCAAGTGCTATAAGTACTATGAGCGAAGGAATCACTAGGTGAGTAAACATTATGCTATTATTACAAGTACAACCTATCATAATTATGTTAATGGGAACCTTTGAGATTCTTGAAACCCAAGTTCACTTTCATTTTAAATTTGATTATGTGATTTCTTTATTAAGTTTGGGTTGCAAAAGGACAATTGGTCCAAAATCAATAATGTTTATTCAATGAATGAAAAACCTTTTGTAATTGTACCTTACCTACTTTCTTTCTAGAACTACACTATTATTATATCCTTTTTTCAAAAAATAAAATTGCTATTGTTATTATGGTACATGTTATTATGGCCTTAAGTGCTACTATTATATGTGAATACCATTAGCTCTAGTAATGGTACCTTTAACCCTGTATGCAGAAATCCACGTGCCGATGCAGGTAATCATCGAAACCTGTGCACATGGTCTTAACCCGATGGATAGGGGTAGTGTATCCACCTCAGCTAAAAGGGGTGGTTCTAGCCATGGAGCCTGATCAGTTTCGTGACTTTATAAGTTATTGGATTAGGAGTTGGAATTTTGGTTTGAGGCCACCTATTCATTAAGTGGATGAGCTAACATAGTCATTTACACTTATTGGGTAATAACTATTATAAGTGTGATTTCTGTGATGAAAAATTTGCTAAATTGAAACTGTGAAACCATGATTTGTAAATCATGACCTATGTGTTATGTGAAATAGATTTTCTTGAAAAATGGGATATATGATATCGTTTATGCTATAATTATTTACTCATTAAGATTATCTATCTCACCTCTTTCTCTTATATAAAGAGGTAAGGTGATGGCCCAAGCATTCTACTTTGCTTGAGGGATTCCTTATCCAAGTCTTTAAATATACTATGTTGCAAAGAGTTACTCTTAGACACTCTGGGAGTTTATTTTGGAATATTAACCATTGATGATTTATTTTAAAACTTTAAATGTTATTTCCCTTATAAGATGTTTTCAAAGTATTTTGTCTTCTACATATTGAAGTTTCCTATATTATTGGACATTCAAGTTAGTACATGGGGTTTGGTACCATCTTAAGCATGATTTGTATAAGTGGGTTCTACAGGTGTGGGTGACCTTATATGTCTCAGGTTCTAAAACTGTCATGTCTCTAAAAATTGGGATGTTACATAGCTACTTAATTTTAATTTGATTTCCTTTTATTGCCTATGATATGATTGCCATTCTAATGATAAGATAACTTATTATGATATAAGTTATGTGTTGCATGATTATGATATATAATACATGCCATGATATGTTATATACACTATGTGATATATGCTATATGATAACTGATATATGATGTGTGCCTTGTGACATGACATGATAAGTGCTTATGTTGAATGCATGGAAAATGCGATAATATGATAATGGGGTTAGATGTGTTAGAAGGGAGTTAGCACTAAATTCCCTTACAGTTATAGCAGAATGCCTCCCAAGAAAAAGGTTCACATAGCTGCCCAACCTGTTATGGCTAATGAGGATAAAATATTAGAAACTATTTTGAATGCTACTTTGACACCTACACCATCTAGACCATCTTAACCTCAAAGGCAACCAAGAATAAGAAACACAATTGAGACTTCCGCTAGTAGTTGGTAATTATTAGCCTAGTGGCATAGGACTTATATGATATGAATGATATTATTTGACTACTTAGTTACTTGGCTTGGGTTTGATTTCTTTTATTGCATTTGAAGTGTTTGACTTTAGATGATAAAAGAGCTTATTATGCTATAAGTTATGTGTTGCATGATTAAGATACTTGATATGTGCAATGATATGTGATATAAGCTAGATGGTATATGTCCTATGATGTGATATTATATGATAGGAGCTCATGTTAAATGCATGGTAAGTATGATATTTGAATAGTGGGGTTAAGTAAATTAGAAAGAGAAGTTGACTAAGTTTTGATCCAATTTAGATTATTGATTAATGGATATAATGTTATGAGATACGAAATGCTTACATGTTACAATGTTTGATATATGAATTATATGGAGCTATTAAATGATAATTGTGGTTGATGCCATAAGAAGAGAAATGATATCTAGTAATGTTCAGTAGGAGAATGAAATAAGTCAGTTACATTATATATACATAAGTATATGGTACGAAGTAAGTGAAGCATATTAAGGAATTTATGGTTTAGATACTACCATAAAGACTAGAACGACATGAAAGGTAGGAATTTCTCTATCACTTATGTTAATATTAAGTATATTCAAAGGAGGAATATTAATCTAGTGTGGTTTAAAAAAGAAAAAGGTATTATTCCATTCAAAATTCTAGTGCAAGATGCTTGATTGATTCTGGTGCTACGCATTTATTTGTGCCTCTAAGTTTTGCTAAGAGTTTTAGGAGAGAGAAGGAATTATTGAATGAACCCTTAGTAGTGTCAACTTTTTTTAGAGAAATGATAGAAGTAAAGTATATGTTTAAGGATTGTGAGGTAGACATTGATGGACGAAAACTTCTTGTGGAGTTGTTAGAACTTGATGTACTAGAATTTGATGCGATCTTAGAATGGATTAGCTATATCAGCATGGAGCTCATATTGACTGTAGAGAAAAACAAGTAAAATTTCAAACTAGTGATGGGGAGAAATTTGTGTACCAATGAGATAGGGATGAGAAACCTCTGAATTTGATATCAACCTTGGGAGTAAGGAGGATGTTAAGGAAAGGGTGCCAACCATACTTAGCTCACGTAGTCGATGCTGATAAAGAGGCTATCATCTGAGGCAAGAGCATGCCAGTGTGGATGAATTTATGGATGTTTTTCCCAAGGATCTACCTAGGATACAATCGAATCGCGAGATTGAGTTCAACATCAAGCTACTACCAGGCACGCAGCCTATATCGATACCACTATACTATGTGGCTTTGACAGAGTTGAAAGAATTAAAGATGCAAATGCATGACCTACTCAATAAGGGTTTCATCTGCCCGAGTAGTTCACCATAGGACACGCCAATATTGTTTGTGAAGAAGAAGGATGGCTCGTTCCAAATGTGCATTGATTATCGCCAGCTTAATAAAGTCACCTTAAAGAATATGTGACCTTTGCCAAGGATAGATGATCTTTTTAATCAATTGCAAGGAGCTGGTTACTTCTCCAAGATAGACTTAAGGTCTGGGTATCATTAACTAAAGATCTATAGAGAAGATATCTGCAAGACTGCCTTTTGTATAAGATACAGTTATTATGAGTTCACCGACCTGCTGTTCAGTTTGATAAATGCTCCTGCTGCTTTCATGTGAATCGAGTATTTAGGCTATTCCTTAACAAGTTCATAATCATTTTCATTGATGACATCCTGATTTACTCCAAAAGTAAAAAAGAACATTAGGAGCATTTGAGGTTCATACTATAGACATTGTGAGACCATTATCTCTACATAAAGCTATCTAAATGTGAGTTTTGGATGGAGTCTATTAATTTTCTTAGGCATGTGGTATGTAAGGAAGGAATTCAAGTTGATCCTAAGAAAGTTGAAGTGATAGCCAATTGGCCACGACCCAAAATAGTTTCTGAAGTTTGAAGTTTCTTAGGCATGGTGAATTATTATCATAGATTCATACAAGACTTCTTTAAGACAGTAGTACCATTGATGAAGTTGATAAGAAAAAAAAGTTAAGTTTAATTAGGAGGAGTCCTGTGAGGAGAGCTTTCAAAAGCTCAAGAAGTGATTGATATCAGCTCTAGTTTTAGCCTTACCTGAAGGTGAAAAAGGATTCAAAGTCTACTACAACACCTCAAAAGGAGGACTTAGATGTCTTGATGCAAAATGGAAAAGTCATTGCCTATGCATCATGAAAACTTAAGAAGTATGAAGTAAATTACCCTACTCATGACTTAAAAATGGTCGTGGTAGTGTTCGCCCTTAAGTTCTAGAGACACTATATGTATAGGATGAATTGCGAGATCTATATGAATCATAAGAGTCTCAATACATCTTAAGCCAAAAAGACCTTAACCTGAGGCAGAGGAGATGGGTTGAACTATTAAAGGACTATGACTGCCAGATTCTTTACCATCCTTGAAAGGTGAACGTGGTGCAGACGCCTTGAGTCAAAAATTGATGGAAAGCCTAGCCCATGTGATCATGCAAAAGAGGCAAATTTTAAAGGAGTTAAAGGGATTGTTTAGCTAAGGCTTGATGCTAGAGATTGGAGAATTGCAAGCTTTAGTAACTCATTTTTAAGTGAAGTCAAAGCTAGTGGAGGAGATTAAGGCTTTGCAAGATAGGGATCCACACTTAGTTAAGTTAAAGGATGAAATAGAGAAAGGAAAGAACCTTGAATTCCAAGTAGTAAATGGGATACTAAAGTGTGGAAAAAGAGTATGTGTGCCTAATTGTCACATCCCAACTTTAGAGATATAACGGTCCTAAAACATGAGGAGACATAAGGTCACCCATTCCTATAGAACCTACTTATACATATACAAATACTGCCTAAAATTATACTAAAACCTCATGTAATGACCTAATAAAACCATTTATAAGAAACTTTAAGTTGTAGAAGAATAGTTAAAATACACTTTAAACATAATCCCAAAATAATTGAACATTTTTAAGACTCCAAAATAAATCATCCACTTATAATTCCAAAATAAGACTTCTAAAAATAAGAACTCCTAAAGCGTCAAGAGACTCATCATAACATATCATAGAAATAAACTTTGATAAGGAATTTTCCCAAGCAGAGTAGGTTGCTTGAGCGATCACCTTGCCTCCTCATAATGCTCACCTGAAACCACACAAGGAAAAAAGGGGGAGATAGATGATCTCAATGAGTAAACAATAAAACTTGAAAATAGCATGTATCCCTTTTATAAGGGTCCAAGATTAATAAATCATGGTTTGCAAATAAGCAAGGTTCATAGAAATCAACTTGTAACTTGTAAACTTGTAAAGAGTGACGGCTATTAGCTCATACACTCAAAGGAGAGGTGACCTTATACCAAATTCCAACTCCCAACTTGTAACTTGTAAAGAGTTATGGTACTGATCAGGCTACAAAACTAGCCAACTTGTAACTTGTAAAGAGTTATGGTACTGATCAGGCTACAAAACTAGAACCTCCCCTTCTAGCTAAGGTGGATATAGTATCCCCATCCACTGGGTTAAGACCATGTGCACAAGTACCGATGATTACCCATATCGGCATGAGGATTTCTGCATAAAGGGTTTATAGGTACCATAGCTATAGCTAATGGCAAACACTTATCACAATAGCATTTAAGAATTTAATCATATGTAATATAATAGCTAAAGTAATTTTACTTGTTGAACAAAAGATAATTAATAGTGTGGTTCCATAAAGAAAGTAAGGTAAGGCAACAATTAATAAAGGTACTATATTATAATTGAATAATTAAAAATAGTGTTGTACCAATTGTCCTTCTGCAACCCAAGCTTAATAGAGAAATCATATAATCATAATTAAAAGTAGAATAGAGCTTGGGTTTCAAGATATCAAGGGTTCATAAAACATGATAACTTGTACTTGTAATTTGAAACATAATATTTACTCACCTTGTGATTCCTTTGCTCCTGGTACTTGTAGCCCTTTTTTAAATTCTAATAATCCTCAAGCTCTATCATGCATTACAATTTAATACTTAGCATTTTCTTAATTATCATGCTATCCTATCCCATAACTACCCCATGTACATATCACATTCACATACACTTGGAGTTGCACTTAAAAGTGCACTCATCATTTGCACATAACATGTTGACTTTCAAAGTCTTGCATACTTAGCCTTTATAGGCCCACATGAAATCACATTATAACCCATATTAAGACTCTTCTAAAGTCAAACATAATATATCATAATCTTAATATCAATTCAATCTAACATTCAACTTAGTATGCTTACATTTTCCATTTATGTCAATCTTAACAAGTAGCCTTTGAATTGTCATGCTTATCTCTTATGATCAATTCACACAATCAATTTCATAGCCAATTCAAGATCATTAATTCATTATCACTTCATCATAAATCCTATTTCCCATATTACTTATTCACATTCACATATTAATCATAATATATGATTAAGATACCCTAAGTATACCTAATTATCTCTAGACTTGTCTAGAGTTATTCTTTCAACCAATTTAATCATTTATTATTCATGTATATATGCAATAATCATTAAAATATATCACATAAAAATTATAGACATTGGGATTGAATTCCCAATGTAGGCCAAATTACACCATCAAGTAAAACATGAATTTTCTTCCTTTTCGTACTTTTCATTCATTATAGTAATATGCAAAAACATGTTTTAAACCATTATTTTTCATGTAATCAAGGCAAAAATCATTTTAGATCACTTAATTGCACCAATTGGCACCTATATATGTATGCATGCATGAAAATTTTCCAACTTTATATTTTATGATGAAAACCATAAATCTTTCTTGTTTTTGGTACCTTCTAGTCATTACAATAATATGTAAACACATGATTGAAACCATTATTCTTCATTTAAACATAACAAAAATTAGTTTAGAATTCAATTATGTACAAATTGGTAGCCCATGGTACAACATATGCATGAAAATTCTAATTTTAGGTTGTAGGGTGAAAATCATGAGTTCTCTTGCTTTTTGGTGTTTTCCAATCATTACAATAATATATAGAAATATGATTTAAATCAATATTTTTCATTTAAACACAACAAAAATCAATTTATAACATAATAGAACACAAATTGGCAGCCCCTCCCCTTGTTATGCATGAAAATTTCAAACTTTAAGTTTTAGGGTTCACCTTTGGAGGATTCGCATAGAAAGGTTTGTGTTTTCAGAAGAAAATTTGATTTCTCTTTCAAAAATTCACCTAGGCCAATATTAATCAATAGAAATCAGTATATACTCAATTCGAAATAATTTTTGCATAATTAGTGTCATATAAATCAAATAATAAATTGAAAGGAGAGAAAAACTTACGAAAACAGTTAAGAATTCACAAGGTTTGAAGGCACCTTATGAATTTTTGTTGAGGGAATATTTGTGAGAGAATTTTTTGCTAGAAATAATAGTAATATGTGTCCTAAGAGCCATATAATAGTTATGTAATAATAGATATTAATTCCTAATGGCACAGTAATATATTCATAATGTGAAAAGGGTCTCATATTATTGAATATAGTCCTTAAGTATTTGTAAGAGGATCTATTCTCAAGTGTTGAGAATATAAGAGACACATCACTCTTGTACAAATATTTTAAATATGTTCATAGTCATAGAATTAATGACTGGGCATCATTAATTCCAAAAGACCATCACCTCTGTTTGTTTTCTATAATTAGTGTGTAATACAAATGATTATAGAGGTAGTGAGTCTCATGCTACTTGACATGTGATGTCAATACAAATATGTGGATATTCATAGGATGAATAATCAAACTATGACATTAGATGATAATAATATAGGGTTTTACTACTTGTCAATTATTTATCATCTAGGTTATAATAGTGCACATAATCCTTTGACTTGAGGGATACTATATCTCATATATATGAGTTAGGATTTATTACTGCTTACATAAATGTACTATTCATGCACGGATATATGGCTTATAATGGTTCTAATTTGTTATGTATGGAGATAAGTGATTGCCAAGATAGAATTCATTACCTCGAGTAAATGAGGTTAAGATCCTATGCTATCTGGTTATTCTTTACAACTAAAGCTCATGGCAAGAACAGTTAGATTCACTAGAAAGAGTTTCTAGTAGGAATCTAATTTCATCAAAAATAAGAACTGAGATAAGGACATAGAATTAAGGCACATTAGGGTTTGACATGAACCATTACCCTAGCCGAGATTGGGATCTTTAATGAAGGGACTCTAGTGCATGATAATTTATGATCGATGGTCCATGTGATGTTTAAAATTATCAACTATAAACATTCATTTCTAATTAGGTAGTCATGACATGGAATGTTAGCTATCCCTCATGACTTATGGGACTAAGTGTGAAGTGGGATTTCACATTAGTGAAAAAAAAATATTTTCTCATTCCCATTGCTAATTAGACATAAACCTAGAAAGTCACACACCTAATAGTGATCACCTTCCAAGTATAAAAGGTTTACCATAATAATTAATTAAAGTGTTTAATTAATTGATTAGTGGTAAAATAATTAAACATGTAATTAAATTTACAAGGACCCTAGCATGTCCTGATGTTTCATCTATAAAGGTTTCGATTCAATTAAATCTTAAATTTGTATATGATGTAAATGAGAAAGATTAAATTGAAAATTGATTTGGACTAAATCAAAGACTTAATTTTAAGCTTAGTAAAAACCCTTAACATATGAGATGTGGCCTAAACCCATATGTGATATGGTTAAGAGGCAATTTAGGGGTTAGAGAAAATTCATTGTTCATGCACCCATATGATGGGTTTAGGGGGTTAGAGAATGTAAAAGGATATTTAAGTCGTTGTGAAGACTTAAGTGTTAAATCTTCTAAAGATATAAAAGCCTTAGCTTTTATATTGCAAAGAAGAAAAGAACATCATTTTAACATTTGAAGCATTTCTAGAGAGAGAAGTTGAGAGAGAAAGAAATGAGGAAAGTGTTTCTTCAAATTTTCTTTTGATCTTCAATTCTCTTCTTTATTTTTTGTGAAAGAACAAATGCTTACAAATTGAAAATATGTTTAATCCAAAACAAACCAAAATGAAACCTTAAACTTCCTAAGGGTTTTTTAGGGAAAACTTGAATCAATTTGGGTAACCAAGTAAGGATTCAAGAACACCAAAGAAATTAAGAGGAAACTTAGAGGCGAGCTGAGTGTGGATGATCTGGAGGTTTTACACTTAGGAAGCCCTTTGATAAAGAAAGAAGGAACCTATAAGAGGTAATATGATTACTCTTCCTTCTTCTTTATATGCATATGTGTTTTACACACAAATTAATTGAATGCTTGAATGAATTTTGGAACAAAATTGGATGAAGTGAAATTTTAAAATGTTTGAAACTTCACCTCACCACATTCCTTCCGCGACATTTGGCTCCACCATTCCTTTAAGAAATATATGAGAAAATAGAATGGTGGCTATCTAAACTAGGGCTAGCCAAATTTCCCTTTAAATATTTAGGGTTTTGAACAATTTCCAAGATTACCCTTAATGAGCTAGGTGAAGAATGTTTTGATGTAGTGGGCTTTTGGGAAATTGGGCTTTTTATTTAATTTATGGGCTGATTATAGGTAATTAAAAATAAAATATTTTTCTTATTATTTTCATTAAAATTCCTCCTAAAATATTTATTTAAAAATATTTTAAAAATGCTCATAAAATTATTTTATACTTAAAAATCACTTTTTGCATGTGTGAGGCCTTGCCCGAGCACCGGTCCGATCTGCAGAGGAATCAAAATGCTCATCGGGGAAAACTCCACGATTGGAACTCGCTGTGAGTTTAGAAAATTGATTTTTGTAATTTGAAAGTTGTGAAAGTGAGTCGCCACTTTAATTTACTTGTTTTAATTGGGAAAATTAAAGAAAACCCAAATTGATTTACTCCAAAAATGTTTTGATTTTGTCCCAATGGAAAAGCACTAATCCACAAATGACCAAAGAGGGCTCGGGGATCAGGTTTGGATAACTACACATTTGAGAAAATATAATTTTCTTTAATTTGGCTAAAAAGTGCAAAATAACTCTTAAAAAGGAATTTTTGTGTATGCATGAATGGGAATATAATGATGCATGAAACAGATATATAAGATGAAATGACAATTATGGATAAATAAGCAAAAATAAATTCTACTTAATTATTACATGGTCAAAACGAATAAAATAAGTGGATCTTTCCTCTAGCTCTTATAGGTACTAGGGAAAGCACACATTCCTCAATTACATTAAAGAAATGAAAAGTACAGATTTGGAAATAAATAACAAATATAAAAGGGAAAAATGTTATTAAAAATGATTTTGGAGTTGATGCCTTTTCAAAATGGCAGCCTGCGTATCCTATTGAATAGGAATCAAACCCCACACAGTTCTTCCTTCTTGTGAAGAAAGGGTTCTAGGAAAAGTGTTAGTTTATTTATTAATTTAATTCTGATTCTTAAATTAATAAATTTTATATCTTTTTTATTTTAGACCTAAAGAGAATTCCAGATCTGAGTTTAGAATTTTGGAAATAGAAATAAGATTATACCTTTGCTTTCTATGATTTTCGGATGAATAGGACAAGCTTAACTCTGGATCTAAGCTCCACTTTGGATTGAGGATCTTGAAGTTGAACCTTAACAGTGAAAGGTTAGCAAAATAGCATGATGAAATGTATCAGAGAGAATTTCTATCCTTGGAATTCCCCCCAAATGAGCTAAAAGGAGGCTCTATTCATAGAGCTATAAAAGAGGGTGGCGATGGCACGAGCAGCACCCGTAGCATGCCGGGTGTCTGAGCGGCACGTTGAGTGTGCTGCCCTACTATCGGCACGCATTTCATGCCACCCAAAGTGGCAGCGTGCCTCTTGCACGCTGGTCGACTGGTTCAAACTATTTCCTGCTTTTTCATCCGTTTTGGGTTCGTTTCAGTTTCGATTCAAGCTTGGTTTGATCCTGTGGGTTTGTGACTGAAAAGCAGTCGACCAGACGTGAAAGATTTAGGAAATTTATTTTTCAATGGGGCGTGACCTTGCACCCTGCAAGGGGCGCTGCCCCCTTGACCCTTGCTCGCTAATCGGCTAGCGGGACCACCGTATGCATAGCGCACTATTCTTAGTAGATGTCAAGCTGCAGCCAAATTATAAGGGTGTAAATTTGAGGATTCACAACTACCCCCTTATCAAAATTGGCTTTAAACAAAAGGTAATTTTGATGACAGTGAACCCTAAGAAGAGATGCCATGTTAGACTTTAGGCTTGTGCTCTTGCAACATCAAATTTTTGATTAATATGTTCTTTTGCCATATCAGATTCTAGGCTGTACCATGTCATATTCTAGGTTATACCATGTCAGACTCTGGGTTGTGATATCTGCTTGTGCTTATCATACATGAGGACATTCATGCTTTATGCAAACTAAACTTTATGAAGAAGAAGAAACATGGTATAAATATATGAACCTTTTGGGAGAGGGCCCATAGGATAAATGAGGTTTTGTTAATGGCTATTAGCTTGACCTTAGCATTGGATGTGAGAATGGTCATGGTGATCTTCAATTAAGGTTGTATGTTCAGCCTAATTACTGGAGGTAAAGATGATCAAGGCTATCTATTCTGCCCAGACTTTGAAAGATTTAGAGATTTGGTCCACCTAGGGAATTCAAATTAGTTTAGCAAGGCCATCTGTTCGGCCTTACTATTGGGGAGATTATGATCAAAGTTATCTGTTTGACTTTGATGTTTGGGAAGATTAAGATCAAAGCTATCTATTTGGCTTTGGTGATTGGGAGGATTATAGTCAAAGTTATCTGTTTGGCTTTGTTGGTTGGGAAAGTTGGGATCAAAGCTATCTGTTTGGCTTTGGTATTAGAAGGATTAGGATCAAAGCTATCTGTTTTGCTTTAGTGTTGGGAGGAATAGGATCAAAACTATTTGTTTGGCCTTGATGTCAAGAGAAATAGGAATAAAGTTATTTGTTCGGCCTTGATGTTAGAAAAGCTAGGATCAAAGCTATCAGTTTGGCTTTGGTGTTAAAAGGATTTAGAGAAGGTTATGTCTCTGAAACTCTAGGGGTGTGGGAATGTCAACATCAGTGGCTCGACTTGGTTTGCCCATTGAAAGTTATAGTTGAAAATTAGTCCTTATAGGAAAAGGTCCTGGCTAAGGAGCGTTGGTCTGGTGAAGGAAATCCATTTGAAAGGCTTAGTCTGATTTTGCCTTTAAAGGAGATCATAGGCTTCATAAATGAAGGCCTTTTGGGAGTGGGCTTCATGGTGAAGGCTTCTTGTTTTAAGCTTTATGATGAAGGCTATTGGTCTTAGGCTTCATGGTGAAGGCTTTTGGTTTTGGGCTTCATGGCGAAGGCTTTTGGATTTAGGCTTCATGGCGAAGGCTTTTTGGGAGTGGGCTTCATGGCGAAAGCTTTTGGGTCATGTGCCTATTAACGAAGGCTTCTTGGTTGAAGATAGGTTGAAACTTTTGGATTTGAGCTTCTTGATGAAGGCTTTTGGTTTTGGGCTTAATAGCAAAGGCTTTTGGTTTTGGGCTTCATGGAAAAAGCTTTTGGATTTAGGCTTCTTCATGAAGGCTTTTGGATTTGGGCTTCTTCATGAAAGCTTTTAGTTTAGGACTCTTAATGAAGGCTTTTTAGGAGATATGCCTCGACTTCTGATTTTACCAAGGAAACTAGATTTAAAGATGATAAGCCCTGATAGACTTGGGAATTTTGGTTCTACTCATTTTGAGATTATGCCAAGGAATAGGTGGTATGTGGTATGATTTGCCAATGAGGCTTGGGATGGAACAATATGATTTCATAAAGTTTGAGAATGGTTTTGAAGGTAGGCTGAAACTTTTGAAAAGAATCATAGAGGTTGTATGATTTTGCTTTTTATAAAATGAATCATGGAAAAAAGCAAGTCAAACTTTTCTTGTTATTTGAGATTGAAGATGTAACAACCCACACCCACCCTATGAATTTTCGTGATAAATTGCTTGAATTAGAATCTATAAGGTTAAGTGTGTGCTTGTGTGAATGCTTGTGATCTAAGTGATTGATGAGTATGTGGCATATTAAATTAATTTCAATATGCATAATATGTATTGTTATTGTGAAATAAATGATTTACATGAAATGCATTTGCATAAAGGAAATTATTTTCAATAAAATGAATTTTCATGCATAAAATAATTTTTAAGCATAAAATAATTTTATGGGTATTTTTAAAATATTTTTAAATAAATATTTTTGAGGGAAATACTCTAGAAATAAAAAGAAAAATATTATTCTTATTTTTTTAAACATTTCAGCTGAAATTTTTAAAGAAAAAGGCCCAATACCCAAAAGCCCACTACACAAAAATGCTCCTAACTTATTTCATTAAGAGTAATAGTGGAAATTCCACTCCAACCCTAATATATATTCAAATTTTCGGCCAGCAAGTGTTTTCCAGCAGCCACTCCCTCATTCTTTTTGTATTCTGGTAGAAAAACCTCTCAAAATAATTCTCTCTACCGAAATATCGAAAACACCTTACCATTTCACGATTTTGTGACCGTAATCGTAAGTTTTTAATCTCTTTCGATTTCTAAACTGTTTTCTATGAAATAAATTATGGGAAAATTATTTTGAACTATTTGATTACTTATTTCTATAGATTCAATTCTATTTGAGTGAATTTTTGGGAGAGAAAATTTATTTTCTACCGAAAACACGATTCTTTCCACAAGATTTCTCGAAAGGTGAATTCTATAACTTAAAATCACAATTTTATTGCATAGATATCATGGGGGGTGGGGGGGGGGGGGTCTCCGCCAATTTTTGTTTATTTGCATTCTAAACTGATTTTTGATTTGTTTTGATGAAAAATATTGCATGAAATAATATTTCTGTATATTTCTGTGATGACCGAAAAGTTTCAAAAAACAAAGGAATTCAAGATTTTCGTGTTAGGATTTGGAAATTGGAAAATTCTATTCTTTCAGGAATACATGGCTGCCGATTTGCATGAATTGGTGTTCTAATGTGATATTTGTTTTGTTTAGATGAAAAATAATTATTTGAATCATGTGTCTGTTTATTGCTGAAATAAACGAAATGCACGGAAAGCGCGGAAACTCATGATTTTTCACCTAAGCCTTTGAACTTGGAATTTTTTTTGTATAAACCTTACCTATGGCTGCCAATTTGTGAAATAATGTATTCTAAACTAATATTTTCAATGATTGAATGGAAAATAATGGTTTAAACAACCTATTTGCGTATTTCTGAAATGACCGGAAAATACCGAAAATAAGAAAACTCATGTTTTATGCACTATAATGCAAAAGATTGAATTTTTATATATCAATGGCACCAATAGTGGCCAATTCTTATGGATTTGAGTTCTAAAATGATTTTTGTTATGTTTACATGAAAAATCTTAGTTTAAACCATGTTTTTATATATTTCTAAAATAGATGGAAAACACGAAAAGAAGAAGAATTTGGTTTTCACCTTAAAGATGCATTCGGCCTACATAGACCATTGTGTCCAAATGTTTATAAATTTAACTTGATGTGTTTTGATGATTGTTAACATGTATGTATGTATAGTAGATGATGAAAATTGCATGTTTATTGAAGGTATGATCCTAGATAAGCTTAAATGTGTTTTGGTATACTTGAGGTATACTTAAGGTATCTTGATATCATATTATGGTTAGAATGCAAATGTGATTGAGGAATTTGAAACTAGATGTCATGATGACTTGATGATGAATATATGGTTATGAGTTAATGAAGTGAAAGAGATCATAAGAGTTAAGCATGACGTTTGAAGGATTAATTATTAAGCTGACATGTATGGAAGTGCAAAGTGAACTAAGATAATTGATAAGTGAATTGATATTAAGGTAATGGTAATGTGATGACCTTAAAAAGGTATTGATATGATTGCAATGTGTTTTCATGTGAGCCTATAAGGCCTAAGTATGCAAGACTTTTAAGTCAACGTGATATGTGCAAGTGATGAGTACACCTATGAGTGAACTATAATGTGTATGCTATATGTGTATGTGTAGTTATGGGATAGGAACATCATGAGTAAATAAATACTAAGTATTAAATCAAATATTATGTTAGAGTTTGAGGAGCCTTAGAAGTGCAAAGGGGACTACGAGTACGAGGAGCAAAGGAACCCTAAGGTGAGTAAACACTATGTCCATGCTACATGCGTGAGTAAATGCAATGTTCTTGTTACAAATGTGAACAACATCATGTTGTGCTTTAAGAATGTGATATATTAATATGTGAACCTTTGTAAGCTTTGAAACCCAAGTTCTTTCCATTTTCATTTTATAACATGATTTCTTTGTTGAGCTTGGGTTGCCATAAGGACACTTGGTCCAAAACTATTTTGTTTATCCAATGAGAACTTTTTTTGTGAAAAACACCCTAACTTGTATTTTTTTCTGGAACTACACTTTCATTGTATTATTGTTGAAAGCCCAACTACTATTGTTATTGACATACATGTTATTGTTGCCATATGTGATATTGTTAATTGTGTTTATCAATAGCTATAGCTATGGTACCTTTACTCTTTATACAGAATCCTTGTGCCGATGCGGGTAATCATCGAAACCTGTTTACATGGTCTTAACCTAATGGATAGGGATAGTGTATCCACCTCAGCTAGAAGGGGCGGTTCTAGCTATGGAGCCTGATCAGGTTCACACTTTATAAGTGATGGGAGTTGGAATTTGACAAAGGCCACCTCTCCTTGATGTGTTTAGAGTGGATTGAGCAGTGTCTCCACTCTATAAGTGTTATAAGTGTGATTTCTGCAAAACTTGCTAAATTGAACCTTGCTTAAAATGCAACCTGATTCATGAGTTATAAACCATGAACTATGTGTATAAGCTATGTGTTTCCTTTCAAAGGAATATGTGATAATGTATGAGTCCTTTTTGTTTACTCATTGAGATCATCTATCTCACCCCTTTTCCTTGTGTGGTTTCAGGTGAGCAAATGTGAGGAGGCAAGGTGATGGCTCAAGCATCCTACTTCGCTTGGGGAATTCCTTGTCCGAGTTATCAATAATACTATGTTATGAAGTCTTGTCTTTAGATGCCCGGGAATGTTAATTGTTACTTATAGAGATTTATATTATTTTCCTTATGGAATTTATATGTAATGATTTACTTTAAGTCTTCCGCAAATTTTGGTATTTATCTAAATGTTTTAAATGAGTTAATGAAAGAGGTTCGGTAAGATCCTAGGCATCATTGTTATATGTTAATGGGTTCTACGGGCGTGGGTGACCTTATGTCTCCCCATGTTCTAGGACCATCGTATCTCATAAGGTTGGGATGTGACAGAAGAGACTCTTGGAGTGACACTTAATTGTAAATTACATTAGTTGACAAAAGAGCCCTTAAGAATGGCTAAAGGGCTAGTGGAAGAAGATAAATTGAGGATCATACTTCTAAATGAGAGATAAGAATGTAATAGACTGGAGATATGTATAAGGGATTGTGTCTTAGCTCCTTGTGCTAAGCGACGGGATGGATTGACAACAGATGACGACCTAGGAAGACATGCCCCCATTGTAGGATAAAGGCATAGAAGATTGTATATCCTTAGAGAATAAACCTCTAGTTAGGAAAGATGATAGATTGATTAAAGATGATTTGACAACTTCAGACATAAGGGAAGATGGCTTGGATGAGCTTTTTCTTTTTTCTCTCTCTCTCTCCCTTTCTTTCTCAGCTCTAACTTTTGCCTAAGCTGCCCTTTTTGGGTTTTCAGCTTAGCGAGCTTGCATTTAGGAGAAAATATTCCACCGTGATTTGGGCTGCTGCTTTGAGGGGCTCTGGCCTTTGAATTATAGATTTGACAAAGGTCTTTTATGAACTTGTTGCCTTTATTGAGGTGCATTATTTGATTACCTAATGTGCAATAGGTAATTCCATTTGATTTGCTCTTTGTGCTTCAATTGTTTAATGAGAGGTCCATTAGTTGACCTTCTTTAATTAGGAGCTGATGAAGTGATAGCTGATCTGTGAGCACCTCAAATTCTGATTTGTGCTAATTATGGTGGGTTTAATTGATTGTTTGCTCATCTCTTTTTTCCTCTTTTTCTTTTTCTTTTTTTTTTCTCTCTTTTTTTTTTATGGCTCATCCATGCTGGACTAAATAAGGAAGACGAAAGAAAAAGGAAACTTTATTGCAAGATGACAAAAGGAACCGTTATGGTCGACGAGAATAAAAAAAAATTAAGACAACATACTCCGACTCAGACTTTTGAGATTCAGACTTGGACTCAAGCTTAGACTTAGAATTCAATCTTAGACAGGTCAGATTAGCTGAACTTGAACTACTCCATGACATGCCTTCTGGGAATGAGGTAACTAGATTCCTCATCACTGTTCAGGTTGTTAGTGGGGAATTCAGTTTGAAATGGTATACTTTGGATGCAATCTTCAACTTTTGATGTAGTTACAACCAAAGCTCTGAAGGTGGGTAGGTATTGAGTTAATAGGTGGGCTCTGTAGGTAGGAAGTAGATTCTTGACATAATATCCACTTGTTCTTGCTCGGTTGGCTTGTTTACCATTTGAGCAGCTTTAGCCCTCCACCTAGTAAGGAACATAAAGAAGGACTCATCTAGAAGTTGCTTTATGGTTTCTAAGTCGCTTCTTATAATGTCCACTTCACTATTGTAGTGGTACTATTTAACAAATGCCTTGCAAATGTCCTCCCAATGCTGTTTTTGGGTGTCATCTAAGTTAATAAACTATCTTAGTGCATATCAGTAAGAGTTTGATGAAAGAGTTAAGCAAGGAGCTCATTATTGATACCAAAGGGATGCATTGCCCCCATATACATCTTTAAATGGATCTTGGGGCAAGTAGTACCATCAAATTTGTCCAAATTCGGCATCTTGAACTTTGGTGGAACTCTTGCATTGGAAAATATGCTCAAGGAGCCTGTATTAACCAGGTTCTCTTTCTTCTTTAGATTCTTCAGCATTTTTTCCATGTGCTTCACTTTTTCCACGAAGGCTTTGATTTCAGGGTTGACTTCTTTTAAAAAGGATCTATGGGTCGGGAAGTGAGAGTAGGGGTGAAATTTAGTGGTTAAACTATCATGGGTTGATAGAGTGAGTTATTTCTGAGGAATTCAGGTGATGGAATAGGTAGTGGTGGAATGATGTCGGTGTTTATAGGTTCTTTGTCTTTAGATTCAACTCTGGAAGTGGATCCATAAACAGGATAAAAGGCAAGTTTCGGTTTAGCTTTGAATGGTTTTGGGTTAGTTGGGTTTTGAGCCAGAAAGGCCTGTTCCAACATGATACAGACATCCTCCATGATAGCTCTCCTTTGGGCTTTGAGCATGTCTTGGAAAAGGGCTTCTTGCCTCTTCATCATAGTTTCCTAGTGTTTAGAAAGCTTAGCAAAAAGCTCGTCAAAGATTTTATCAGCTCTAGTAGTAGTGACTTCATCTCCGGCAACAAACATTTTGTCAACTTTTGAAAAGGAAAAGGAATTGGATTAGTATGGAAAAAGGGTTATGGGGAGATGTGACAAACTAAAGGATCTTAGGTTTAATGACAATGGATGACAGTGTCTTATGGTTAGGTTGATCGTATATAGGTTAAGATGAGGGTAGAGGTGTATGATGTTAGCTAGGTATGTATTTAGCTAAGGGAGCTAGGTCAGATTTTAGCTTTGGGTGGCTAGATCATATTTTAGCTTTGAGTGGCTAAGTCAAAATTTAGCTTGGGGTGGCTAGGTTAGATTTTAGCTTTGAGTGGCTAGATCAGAATTTAGCTTTGGATGATTAGGATTGTGATTTATGAATGGTTTACCATGGGCTTAAGGATAGAGTGACCATGGGTTTTGCAATTGGGTATGGATGTACCATGGATTTGGATGTTGGGTGGACCATGGGTTTGGTGATAGTTGGATAATGGGTTAAACTAGATCATGGGCTTAGATGGGCCATGGGTTTGGATAGTGATGTAAGAGATGAAACTTAGTCAGCATTTAGTTTGGGTAAGGATAAGAATAACACTAAGTCAGTATTTAGCTTTGGTAAGGATGGTTGAGGATAATGCTAAATCAGTGTTTAGCTTGGGTAAGAACTATGAAAGATGAAAGCTAGATCAGTGTTTAGCTTGGGTAAGAGTTGTGAAAGATGAAAGCTAGGTTAGTATTTAGCTTTGGTAAGAATTATGAAAGATAAAGCTATGTCAGTGTTTAGTTTGGGCTAGGTTAGTGTTTAGCTTGGATAAGAATTATGCAAAAGGATGAGGGTACCATAGATGGGTTTATTTTTACCATAAGTTTGACATGGGTTTGGACAGGACTGGACCATGGGTTTTGGGTGAACCATGAGTTTTGGACTTTGACCATGGGTTTAGGTGGACCATGGGCTTTAGGTGTTGACCATAGGTTTAGGTGAACCATGGGTCATGAGCTTTGGGTATTGACCATGGGTTTAGATGGACCATGGACTTTGGGTGTTCACCAATGGGTTTAGGTGAACCATGGGTCATGAGCTTTAGGTGTTGACCATGGGTTTAGATGGACCATGGGTTTTGGGTTTTGACCATGGGTTTAGGTGGACCATGGGTTTTGAGCTTTAGGTGTTGACCATGGGTTTAGATGGACCATGGGTTTTGACCATGGGTTTAGGTGGACCATGGGTTTTGGGTGTGAAGGTATTTGGATAGGTTTTTGACTATTCACAAGGCTCAAGCTATGCATACATGTATGCATGAATGAAAAGGTTTCATGATAATGATATACCAAGTTCAGTATTATGGTGCATAAAATCCTAAAGGAAAGTTTTATGAGTCATTACATGAAAGGGTTATGGTGGTTTAAAGGGAACCAATCACACTAGAGATGCGATGTACCTAACCACATGTGAGACAAGGAGCCTCGCGTGGGTCCAATGGTACGTGCATACTCGTTATACCTCTAAAAGGATTAGAGGATACATCATGGGCTAGATGATTTCACTATTGGCAAGCAGACCTAAGGAAGGTTGCCTGCTCGATGTTACTTTCTATCCATTGTTTTCCTAGAAGCTAGGTTTTTGTGGACCAGAAGTCCAGTATAGTGATGCATGATAGAGTTATTTCGCGTTTAAAGCCAAACTTGGTATTTTACCAAAAGTAATCCACTTTATCTTTTATTTGAAAAAGATTTTAAATCCCCAATGGAGTCGCCAACTGTGAGGCCTCGCCCGAGCATCGGTCTGATCCGCGGAGGAATTGAAATACTCATCGGGGGAAACTCCATGATTAGAACTCACTATGAGTTCAGAAAATTGATTTTTGTAATTTTGAAAGTTGTGAAAGTGAGTCGCCACTTTAATTTACTTGTTTTAATTGGGAAAATTAAAGAAAACCCAAATTGATTGACTCCAAAAATGTTTTGATTTTGTCCCAATGGAAAAGCACTAATCCACGAATGACCAAAGAGGGCTCAGGGATCAAGTTTTGGTAACTACACATTTGAGAAAATATAATTTCTTTAGTTTGGCTAAAAAGTGCAAAATAACTCTTAAAAATGAATTTTTGTATATGCATGAATGGGAATATAATGATGCATGAAACAGATATATAAGATGAAATGACAGTTATGGATAAATAAGCAAAAGTAAATTCTACTTAATTATTACAAGGTCAAAACGAATAAAATAAGAGGATCTTTCCTCTAGCCCTTATGGGTACTAGGGAAAGCACACATTCCTCAACGACATTAAAGAAACGAAAAGTATAGATTTGGAAATAAATAACAAATATAAAAGGGAAAAATGTTATTAAAAATGATTTTAGAGTTGATGCCTTTTCAGAATGGCAGCCTGCGTGTCCTATTGAATAGGAATCAAACCCCACGCAGTTCTTCCTTCTTGCAAAGCAGGGGTTCTGGGAAAAGTGTTGGTTTGTTTATTAATTTAATTCTAATTTTTAAATTAATAAATTTAAGATCTTTTCTATCTTAGACCTAAAGAGAATTCCATATCTGAGTTTAGAATTTTGAAAATAGAAAGAAGATTATACCTTTGCTTTCCTTGATTTTCGGATGAATAGGACAAGCTTAACTCTGGATCTAAGCTCCACTTTGGATTTAGGATCTTGAAGTTGAACCTTAACAGCAAAAGGTTAGCAAATAGCTTGATGAAATGTATCAGAGAGAATTTCTGTCCTTGGAATTCCCCCCAAATGAGCTGGAAGGAGGCTCTATTTATAGAGCTGTTGAAGAGGGTGTTGGCGGCACGGACAGCTTGCCAGTGGCACAGCCAGCACCCATAGCGTGCTGGGTGTCTGACCGACATGTTGAGTGTGCCGCCCTAGCACCAGCACACATTTCATGCCACCCAAAGCAGCAGCATGTCTCTTGTGCGCTGGCCTGCTGGTTCAAACTGTTTCCTACTTTTTTGTCCATTTTGAGTCTATCTCAATTTTGATTCGAGCTTGATTTGATCCTATGGGTTCATGACTGAAAAGCAGTCGACTAGAGGTGAAAGATTCAGGAAATTTATTTTTCAATGGGACACTGCCCTACACCACGCAAGGAGCGCTGCCCCCTTGACCCCTGCCCGCTAACAGTCTAGCGGGAACGCCGTATGCGTAGCACACTATTCTTAGTACGTGTCAAGCTATAGCCAAATTATAAGGGTGCAAATTTGAGGATTCACAGCATGAAAATTCATTTTATATGCAATAAATTATTTTATGCCCATGCACTTCATATAAATCACTTATTTCTCAATAATAATTCATATCATCCATATTAGAGCTAATCTAACATACCATGTACCCATCAAGCACATAACACATGAATTCCCATAAAATCACACACTTAGTCTTAATAGTTCTAAATTCAAGCAAATTATCATAGAAGTT
Organism: Reutealis trisperma; assembly: GCA_947687605.1. NCBI lineage: Eukaryota > Viridiplantae > Streptophyta > Magnoliopsida > Malpighiales > Euphorbiaceae > Reutealis > Reutealis trisperma. The sequence continues at coordinate 124,994 of CANTUT010000215.1, read as the reverse complement.
CCTAGGATGGGTGTGGGTTGTTACACTGATGTGGAAGGACTAAGGGAAATGATAGCGAAGGAGGCAATTAAACACCTTACTATGCTCATCCTGGAACAACCAAGATGTATTACAATGTGAGAGCTAACTACTAATGGCCTGGACTGAAGAAGGATGTGGCTAAGTTTATGGCATTAAGCCTAACTTGCCAACAAGTCAAATATGAACACCAATGACCCTCTGGAATTCTGTATAGATTACCTAGAACCACCAAAAGATATGACTCTGTATGGGTTATAGTGGACCAACTAACAAAGTCTACCCATTTTCAATAAGTCAAAACCATGTCTGCAACCTAGTATATGCATTTATACAATGATGAAATCATGAAACTACACGTAGTACCGATTTTTATCATCTCAAATTGAGGCACTCAATTCACCTCAAGGTTCAGGTAAAAGCTGCAAGAAGTGTTGGGAATGCAATTGGACTTCAATACCGCATTTCAGCCTTAAGCAAATAGATAGTTTGAAAGAATAATTTAGACACTTGAGGACATGCTAAGGATGTTTGTGTTGGATTTTGGTGGTAGCTGGGATAATTACCTACCCTTGATTGAGTTTGCTTACAATAATAGCTACCATTCGTCCATTGGCATGGCATCGTATGAAGCATTTTATAGGAGCAAATGTTATTCTCTATTTTATTAGGTTGAGCTTGGAGACAAGTGTGTGCAAATGCTGAAATTGTTTAAGAAAACTATCGAGAAGGTACCTTTGATCTAGGATCGGCTAAAGACGGCCTTCAGTCGACAAAAGAGTTATGCAAACCCTAAGAGAAAGGACGTTTATATTGCTATAGGAGATCATGTCTTCTTGAAGGTCTCCCCAATGAAAGGTGTTATGAGATTTGGAAAGAGAGGAAAGCTATCACCTCACTTCATTGGTCCTTTTGAAATATTAGATAAGGATGGGGAAGTGTCTTATAGGCTTGCTTTACCCCCAACTATGGCACATGTTCACTTGGTGTTTCACATCTCAATGTTAAGGAAGAATGTATTAGACCCATCCCATGTCTTGTCATTGCTAGCCATTGCAATAGATGAGCAACTGACCTATGAGGAATTTTCAATGGCCATAGTGCACCGATAAGTGAAAAGGTTAAGGAACAAGGAGATACCCATTATTAAGGTCCAATAGCGAAATCATGGAATAGATGATGGTACTTAGGAAGCTGAGGAAGAGATGCAACAAAAGCATCCTCAACTTTTTAAGAATGTTTGAGTAAGTATCTAAATTCAAGGACAAATTTCTTTTAAAGGGGGAGAATGTAACAACCCACATCTACCTTAGAAGTTTCATGATTAATTTCTTAAATTTAAAGCTATTATGTCAAAATATGTGCTTCTATGGAAATTCATGTGTGGTATGATTGATAAGTATGTAGCATGTTAAATTAGTTCTAATATGCATAATATGAATTATTATGGTGAAATAAGAGATTTATATAAAGTGCATGAGCATAAAATAATTTATTGCATATAAAATGAGTTTTCATGCAAAAAGCGATTTTTAAGCATAAAATAATTTTTATGAGCATTTTTAAAATAATTTTAAATAAATATTTTGGGGGAATTTAAATGAAAATAATAAAAAAATATTTTATTTTTAATTACCTATAATCAGCCCATAAATTAAATAAAAGGCTCAATTTCCCAAAAGCCCACTATACCAAAACACTCCTCACCTAGCTCATTAAGGGTAAACTTGGAAATTGTCCAAAACCCTAAATATAAATAGCAAATTTCAGCCAACCCTAATAGTAGAAACCACCATTCTATTATTCTTCATATTTCTAGTAGAAAATTCTCTCAAAAAGAATCTCTCCACTGAAATCCACAAGATATCTTCAAACCTTGCATTTCGCAACCGTTTTCATAAGTTTTTCACTTCTTTCAAATTACCATATATTTTTTTTAAATAATTATGAGAAAATTATTTTGAACTGAGTATTTACTAATTTCTATTGATTAAATTTTTCCTAGGTGATTCTTTGAAAAAGAAATCAATTTTTCTATTGAAAACACTAATCTTTCTACACAAATCCTCCAAAGATGAACCCTAAAACTCAAAATTTGAAATTTCATGCATGAACACAAGAGGGGCTATTGATTCTTGCATTATTGTGTTTTAAATTGATTTTTGTTGTGTTTAAATGAAAATTTGCATGCATATATAAAAACATGGCTGCCAATTTGTGCATTAAAGTATTCTAAAATGATTTTTGTTATGATTACATGAAAAATCTTGGTTTAAACCATGTTTTTGCATATTAATGTAATGAATGAAAAGTGCAAAAAGTAAGAAAATTCTTCTTCTTTTTTTTTTTGTTAGATAGATTCAGCCTACATTGGGAATTTAATTCCGATGTTTATAATTTTTACGTGATGTATTTTAATGATTATTGACATGTATACATGAATGATAAATGATTAAATTATGTGGTGATTGAAGGAATGGCTCTACACAAGTCTAGAGACAATTAGGTATACTTAAGGTTTCCTATTAATATGTTTATGTGATTAAGTGATATGGGAAATAAGTTTTATGATGAGTTAATAATGAGTTAAGGATCTTAAATAGATGATGAGATTGATTATACGAATTGGTCATAAGAGATAAGCATGATACTTGAAAGGTTACTTGTTAAGTTGATATATATATAAATTGTTAAATGTACTAAGTTGAATGATAAACATAATTGATATTAAGATCATAATATATTGTGTTTCACTTTAGAAAAGTCATAGTATGAGTTATAATGTGATTTCATGTGAGCCTAAGAAGGCTAAGTGTACAAGACTTTAAAGGTCAACATGTTATGTGGAAGTGATAAGTATACTTCTAAGTGCAACTCCAAGTTTCTGTGAATGTTATATACGTATGGGGTAGTTATGGGATAGGATAGCATGATGATTAAGCAAATGCTAGGTGTTGAATTAAATATTATATTAGAGCTTGAGGAGTAGTATAAGTTCAAAAGAGATACAAGTACTAGGAGCAAAGGAATCACAAGATGAGTAAACATTATGTTTCAAGTTACAAGTATAAGTTATCAAGTTTTATGAATCCTTAGTATCTTGAAACCCATGTTCTATTCTATTCTTATTTATGAATATGATTTCTTTGTTAAGCTTAGGTTGCCAAAGGACAATTGGTCTAAAACTATTTTTGATTATTTAATTGTAATAAAGAACCTTTGTGAATTGTTGCCTTACCTTACTTTCTTTATGGAACCACACTATTATTATCTTTTGTTCAATAAGTTAAACTGCTATTGCTATTATGTTACATGTGATTGCATTCTTAAATGCTATTGTTATAAGTGTTTGCCATTAGCTCTAGTTATAGTATCTATGAACCCTTTATGCAAAAATCCTCATGCTAATATGGGTAATCATCGGTACCTGTGCACATGGTCTTAACCGATGAATAGGGGTAGTATATCCACCTTAGTTAGAAGGGGCAGTTCTAGCGGTTGAGTTTGATCAATTCCATGAGTCTTTACAAGTTACAAGTTAGGAGTTGGAATTTAGTATAAGGCCAACTCTTCGTTGAGTGAATGAGCTAATAGCCATCACTCTTTACAAGTTTTACAAGTTACAAGTTGATTTCTGTGAACCTTGCTCATTTTTAAACTATGATCTAATTTACAAGCCATGATTTATGAATCTTGAACCCTTATAAAGGGATACAGGCTATTTTACAATTTTAATTGTTTGCTCATTAAGATCATCTATCTCACCTTTTTTTTTCTTATGTGATTCTAGGTGAGCATAATGAGGAAGCAAGGTGATCACTCAAGCAATCTACTCCACTTAGGATATTTCCTTGTCAAAGTTTACTACTATGCTAAGTTATAATAAGTCTCTAGACCTTCCAGGAATCTTTATTTTAGGAGTCTTATTTTGGATCTACATGTTGGATGATTTATTTTGGAGTCTTAAAAATGTTCATTTATTTTAGGGATTATGTTTAAAGTATATTTAACTACTCTCCGTAACTTAAGGTTTTCCTTTATAAAAGGTCTTATCAAGTTAATGCATAAGGTTCAATGCAATCCTAGGCAAGATTATTATATGCATGAGTGGGTTCTATGAGCGTGGGTGACCTTATGTCTTTCATGTTCTAGGACCATCATATCTCTAAAGTTGGGATGTGACAGCTTTCCTCTCTTGCCAAATCTCATAACACCTTTCATTGGGGAAACCTTCAAGAAGACATGATCTCCTATAGCAAAATGTATGTCCTTTCTCTTAGGGTCTGCATAACTCTATTGTCGACTAAAGGCCGTCTTTAGCCGATCTTGGATCAAAGGTACCTTTTTGGTAGTCTTCTTAAGCAATTCCGGCATCTCCACATGTTTGTCTCTAGGCTCAACCCAACAAATTAGAGAACGATATTTCCTTCCATACAATGCTTTGTATAGTGCCATACCGATAGAAGAATGGTGGCTGTTGTTGTAGGTAAACTCAATCAAGGGTAGGTACTCATCCCAGCTACCACCAAAATCTAACACACACATCCTTAGTATGTCCTTGAGTGTCTAAATTATCCTTTTAGACTGTCCATCTGTTTGAGGGTGAAACATAGTATTGAAGTCCAATTGCATTCCAAATGCTTCTTATAGTTTTTTCTAGAACCTCCAGGTAAATTGAGTGCCTCAATCCAAGATGATAGAAATCGGTACTTCGTGTAGTTTCATGATCTCATCCATGTATAGTTACATATATTGAGCTGTAGAGTACATAGTCTTCACTTGCAAGAAATGGGCAAAGTTTGTTAGTCGATCTACTATGACCTATACAGAGTCATTTCCTTTGAAGGTTCTAGGTAATCCAACTACAAAGTCCATAGTGATATACTCCCACTTCCATTCGAGTAGTCGAATTTCTTATAACAGTCCAGAGGGTCATTGGTGTTCATACTTGATTTGCTAGCAAGTCAAGCAGGATGCCACAAACTTAGCCACATCCTTCTTCAGTCCAGGCCACCAATAGTGAGCTCTCACATCATGATACATCTTGGTAGTTCCAGCATGAGCGCAGTAGGGTGCCTGATGTGCTTCCTTAAGTATCATTTCCCTTAGTTCATTGACATCAAGCACAAATACTCTTTTCCCACATTTTAGAATTCCATCAACTACTTTGAATTTTTGGGTTCTTTCCTTTCTTCGTTTAACAACCCACACCCACTCTAGGAGTTTCATGACCAATTTGCTTGAATTTAGAACTATTAGGACTAAGTGCGTGTTTTTGTGAAAATTCATGTATTATGTAATTGATGAGTATGTGGCATGTTAGATGAGTTCTAATATATATAATATGAATTACTATTATGGAATAAGTGATTTATATGAATTGCATTAGCATGAAATAATTTATTTCACATAAATTGAATTTTCAAGCACAAAATGATTTTTAAGCATAAAATAATTTTTTGAGCATTGTTAAAATATTTTTAAATAAATATTTTGGGGGAATTTTAATGAAAATAACAAAAAAAAATTATTTTTAATTACCTATAATCAGCATATAAAATAAATAAAAAGGGCTAAATTCCTAAAAGCCCACTACACCAAAACACTCATCACCTAGCTCATTAAGGGTAAATTTGGAAATTGCCTAAAACCCTAATTATTTATATCCAATATTCAGCCAGCCTTAGTAAAAGTAGCCATCATTATGTCATTCTTCATATTTTCAGCATAAAATTCTCTCAAAAATAATCTCTTTATGAAAATTCACAAAATACCTTCAAACTTTGCGATTTTTGAATCGTATTCGTAAGTTTTTCTCTCCTTTCAATTTATTATTGGATTTCTATGAAACTAATTATAAGAAAATTATTTTAAACTAAGTATTTATTGATTTCTACTGATTTAATTCAATTTAGGTGAGCTTTTCAAAGAGGAATTAATTTCTTTACTAAAAACATCAACCTTTCTATGTGATTTCTCCAAAGGTGAATCCTATAACTCAAAATTGAAATTTTGATGCATAGACTCATCTAATAGGGGGGATTTTTACATGTTTGTGTTCCAAATGGATTTTTGATGTGTTCATATGAAAAATATCAAATTAAATCATATTTTTGCATATTATTGTAATGACAAAAAAGTTTCAAAAAACAAGAAAATTCATGGTTTTCATCCTAAAACATAAAGTTGGAAAATTTTCATGCATATATATATCTATATGGGTCCCAATTCCTATGGTTTAGTGTTCTAAAATGATTTATGTTTTGATTACATGAAAAATCTTGGTTTAATCCATGTTTTTGCATATTACCATAATGAACAAAAAGTATGAAAAGTAAGAAAATTCAGGTTTACTTTGAATTAGGCATTCAGCCTAATAGGAATTTTTATTCCAATGTTTATAATTTTCATATAATGTATTTTAATAATTATTGACATGTATATATGAATTATAAATGATTAAATGGTATGTTGATTGAAGGAATGACCCTAGACAAGCCTAGAGGCAATTTGGTATACTTAGGGTATCTTAACCCTATATTGTGATTAATATGTGGATGTGATTAAGTAATATGAAAAAAGGTTTTATGGTGAGTTAAGAATGAATTAATGACATTGAATTGATGAAGGGATTGATTGTATGAATTGATCATAAAAGATAGGCATGACATTTGAAGGGCTATTGTTAAGTTGATATATATGGAAGTGTTAGGTATATTAATTTTGAGATCATGACATATTTTGTTTAACTTTAGAAAATTCATAGTATGAGTTATAATTTGATTTCATGTGAGCCTATAAAGGCTAAGTGTGCAAGACTGTAAAAGCCAATATGTTATGTGCAAGTGATGAGTGCACTTCTAAGTGCAACTCTAAGTATATGTGAATGTTATATGTGCATGAGGTGGTATGGGATAGGATAGCATGATGTTAAATAAATACTATGTATTGAATTAAATATTATGTTAGAGCTTAAGGAATAGTAATAGTTCAAAAAGGACTACAAGCAATAAGAGCAAAGGAACCAGAAGGTGAGTAAACATTATGTTTCAAGTTACAAGTGCAAGCTATCATGTTTTGTGAACCTTTGATATCTTAAAACCCAAGTTGTTTTCTATTTTAATGATTTCTTTATAAGTTTGGTTTGCCAAAGGACAATTGGTTCGAAACCATTTTTGATTATCCAATGATAATACCTTTGTGATATTTGCCCTAACTTATATTCTTCTTGGAATTACACTATTGTTCATCTTTTGTTAAATATGCTAAACTTCTGTTGCTATAATGTTACATGTAATTGTATCCTTCAATGCTATTGTTACCTTTATATGTTATGAATTATATTATGAGTTATGTGTGAACATGGCAGCAGCCTTCACTTTGCATGTTATGAGTTATGTGTGAACATGGCAACAGCCTTCACTTTGAATGTTATAAATTATATGTGAACATGGCAGTAGCCTTCACTTTGCATGTTATGAGTTATGTGTGAACATGGCAGTAACCTTCACTTTCCATGTTATGAGTTATATGTGAACATGGCAGCAGCCTTCACTCTACATGTTATGAGTTATGTGTGAACACAATAGCAGCCTTCACTTTATAAGTTATGGGTTACGAGTGGATACGGCAGCAGCCTTCACTCTATATGTTATGAGTTATAAGTTAATTTCTATAAACCTTGTTAAATTGTAAGCCATGAACTTTGAATCATAAATTTTGAATGATGAGCTTGAAATCTTATAAGGGATATATGTTATTGTATAAGTCATTGTTTACCCATTGAGATCATCTATCTCACCCCTTTTCCTTGTGTGGTTCCAGGTGAGCATTATGAGGAGACAAGGTAATCGCTCAAGCCACCTATGAGGCCTTGCCCAAGCACTAGTCTAATCCACTGAAGGGAATCAAAATGCTCATTGAGGAGAAATGTCATGATTAGAACCCATTATGAGTTTAGAAAATTATATTTTGTAAATTGTAATTTGCAAAAGGAGTCGCCACTTTAATTTTATTTATTGTAGTTGGGAAAATTAAAGAAAAAGCCCAATTTGATTGGCTTTAAATTATACCATTTATCCCAAGGAAAAGCACTAGTCCACGAATGACCAAAGAGGCCTCAGGAACTAGGTTTTGGTAAAAATAATACAAAAACAAATTAGTTTTGCTTAAATACAAAATAGCTTTTATAAAAATAAGTTTTTACGTATGCATGAACAGATGTAATATGATGCATGAAACAAATATTATTCATGTAATGCATGGCAAAATATCAAATAATGACTATTATAAAATGCGAAAAATAAAGGAAAACTGCTTAAAATTATTACAAGTTAAAATGTCAAGATTAGGAAATATTTCCTCTAGGCCTTATGGATTCTAGGAAAAGCACACATTCCCCAATATAAACTAAACAACTAAAGTAAGAAATAATAAGCAATTGTAATAAAAAGAACTAAAACTTTGACTTTTATTTAAGAAAAGCAATTTCAATCCTAACTATGTGAAGAAGGTGATGGAGAGAAGAAGTTGTTAATTTTAGTGAAGTTGAATGCTTTAAGACGGCAAGTCTACGTATCCCTTTGAACGAAAATCAAACCCCACGTAGTTCTTCCTTCTTGCAAAGGAGGGGTTTTTAGGCCATTGCCTTTGTTATCATGTTTTGATTGATTTCAAGGGCTTAGGGATTTCTTAATTAGGTCATATTTTAATTAATAAAAATTAGATCTTTTCATATTTAGATCTTGAAATTGGAACTAAAAAGGAAAAGGAAAGAACTTTTACCTTTGGCTTTCGGGTATGAGGAACATAAAGAGTAAGCTTGGCACCGGATTTAAGTTCCACCTTGGCTTGGGGATATCACGAGCACTCCTTTTGGAAGAAGAACTCTTAAATAGCCTAAACTCTTCTTGGAGGGACTTGGATCACACCTTTGCTTGATTACCAAGAATTCCCTATGAAAGAAATAACTTGAGTTGCACTTTTTCTTGATTAGGAAGCTTAATAATAGGGTTTAAGGTTATTAGGAAACTTATGAATAAGGTTTGGAGTAATGGGAGAAGCGTTGGAATGGGGTTTTAGAGATTTAGAGGTTTAGAAAGAGGGTTTTGATGATTGGAAAGCTTAGGAATAAGGTTTAGAAAGCTTTAGAAGAGTATAGAAGCATGGAATTGTGTGTGGAAGTTGTTATGAGGTGCAAGGTATTTATAGGGGAAGTTTAAGGGCTCAAACTATGAATTTTTGGTATGGAAATAAGGAAAAACATGCTATGGTAATTTGTCCTAGGCTGCGGTGACTGTAGAGCTCTCTGTGGCAACCATAGAGCCTTTACGGCAGCCAATTTAGCTGCCGCAGGGACACCTGCAGCAACCACAGAGGTGGCCATAGCAAGTTGCCACAATTGGCTTGCGGGTTGCTTCAACTCATTTTTGACCCATTCTCATCTGTTTTTGATTTGATTTAGGCTCAGTTTGATTCTATGTATTCATAATCGAGTGCTAGTCGTTTGAAGGTATAAATTAAAAGGTTCACAACTGACCTCTCATCAAAATTGGCTTTGAGCAAAAGGCGATTCTAATGATAGTGAACCCTAAGAAGAGATGCCATTTCAAAATTTAGGCTTATGCTTGTGCCATGTCATAATTTTTGGCTTATGCATTATGCCATGTCATATTCTAGGCTATACCATGTCAAACTTTGGGCTTGTGCCATGTTATATTCTGGGCTTATGATATCTGCTTATGTTTGTCATACATATGGGCATTCATACTTGTGCAAATTAAACCTTGAACCTTATGAAGGATAAATATGGTATAAGAATACAAACCTTTTGGGAGGGGGCCCCTAGGATAAATGAGCTTTTGTCAATGGCTATTAGTTTGACTTTGACATTGGCTGTCAGAATGGTCTTGGTGAATTTCAATTGAGCCTATCTGTCTGGCTTAAATGTTGGAAGTAAAGATGGTTTTGGTGAATTTTAATCAAGGTTATCTATTCGGCCTAGACTTTAAGATTTAAAGATTTAGTCCACCTAGGAGGGGAAGATTTGGGAATTCAAACTGGTTTAGCAATGCCACCAGTTCAGTCCTACTATTGGGGAGGCTGTAATCAAAGTTATCTATTTGACTTTTATGTTTGGAAGGACTAGGATCAAAGCTCTCTGTTCGACTTTGATGCTTTAGAGGATTGGGATGCTTTGATGCTTAGAAGGATTGGGATCAAAGTTCGAGAAAATTGAGATCAAAGCTATCTATTCAGCTTTAGTGCTTAGGAAAATTAGGATCAAAGCTATCTATTCGACTTTAATGGTTGGGAGGATTGGGATCAAAGCTATCTATTTGGCTTTGGTGCTGGGGAAAATTGGGATTAAATCTAGGGAAAATTGGAATCAAAGCTATCTATTTGACTTTAGTGCCTGGGAGGATTTAGGATCAAAGCTATTTATTTGGCTTTAAGGCTTAGGAGCATTGGGGTCAAAGCTATCTATTTGGATTTAAGGCTTAGGAGGATTGGGATCAAAGCTATCTATTTAGCCTTGATGTTGGAAAAAATTGGGATTAAAGTCATTTATGTGGCCTTGGTGTTGGGAGGGATTACGATTAAAACTATTTGTTCAACCTTGATGCTTGTAGAATTTAAAAAAAGTTATGCCTCTAAAAGACAAAGGGTGTAGGAATGTTAGCATGGGTGGCTCAACTTAGTTTGCCTATGGAAAGTAACAATTAAGGATCAGTCTTTGTAAGGAAAGGTATTGGCTAAGGATTGGTCATTGAGATGGTAGGTTAAGTAGGTCCTTAGAAGGATAGATCTATCTTGAGATATTAGGTTAGGTTGTGTTAGGTTCCAATATGGTCAAGAACTGTCACTTGAAGATTCAGGTTGCAAAATTTAAGAAAAGATGGTTGAACCAATACAGTGTCTTAGACAGTGGATTCATTAATTAAGCTAAATTGATAAAGAGATCTTAAGCTTAAAGGAGTCTACAAGTATTCCTAAAGGAGGTAGCTTAGCTAAGAAATTTGGGCTTTAATGATGATGGACCTTAGTTTTGCTAAAGAGCCCAAGCCTTGAGATTTTGCCAAATAATTTAATAATAATATACCCAGGATGCATAATCTTTTCAAGGATGGGATGGTTGATCACTTAGAGAGATAATAGGCCTTAACCAAAGAGTTACGGGTAAAGGTATTTTAAAGGAGATAGGTAGAATGCCACCTTGTGAGTTGATTCAACAAGTTGGACAAATAGACTGGGAGGTGAGACTAGACTCCAATTGATGTGATAATGGCAAAATAAGACACAAGAGGCCAAAAATACTAAGTAAAAAGTAGTGATTTCGACAAACACTTAAAGAGGTATGACTCTGTGAAAGGTAAGACTAACAAAATGACTATCTTTGGACGAGATAGGACTAACAAACTAGATAGTGAATCCAATTTGAATGAAACAAAGCTTCATCTTGAATTGTTGCTTCGAGTTGATTTTATCTTTTGGCTAAGCTGCCTTTGTGGGTTTACTTGCTTTAAGCTGCCCTTCTGAGTTTCTCTCTCTCTCTCTCTCTTTTTCATTTTTTTTCTTCTTCTCTCTCTTTTTATTTTTTATTTTTTGATTTTTATTTTTTTAAAATTTTTCCTTTTTTTCGTCTTTTTTTTTTTATTTGTTTTTGAATTTTTTCCTTTTTTTTTTTTTTTTTTGGTTGGCAAGGCTATTTGTTCCATCTTTCTTAGAAAGGTCTAATTTTGTTTGGATTGTGGGTTGGATTTCTAGTTTTCCTTCCCTTTTTTATTAGCAAGTCTATCTATTCTACTTTGCTTATAAAGATGATTAAGGATTGCCCCCAATTTGTAGCGAGGATGAGAGTTTTGGTGTTCTCAAATTTTGGCAAAGGCATGTCAGCTTTGAGAGAAAGTGACATGGATGCTTGCTTAGGGAATTTGAATGTTTCCTATGAAAGTGCAATTTTGGTGAAGGCTCTGATCATTTGTTATGGCCTTGCATGAATTCTTAACCCTTCACATGTGATTCCTTATTGGCATAAAAATTCACTGTTTTATTTAAATTGGATGAAAAGAAACACACAAAGAATGGAATTTGAAAAAAAAAAACTCACACTTCATTAAATAATGGCATCTTACAATAAGAATGACTTTAATAGACTCAATATGATGACTCTAATAAACAAACTTAAAAAAAGAATGACTTTGATAGACAGACTAAAAAAAGATGACTCTGATAGTCAAACTAAAAAAGATGACTCTGACTTAAATGATGACTCATACTTTAATGACATAGACTTTGACTAGTATCCTTCTTACCTTATTGACTCACTAGGTGGCTTGAAAGGTTGATGGGTTAAAGAGGTTTTTTATTGCCAATGAGGTTTTAGGCTAATTCTAGATAGGTCAGGTTTAGCTAGAGTCAAATTCTTCAGTGTTGGGTTCATGTTCTTCCTCAATGTCTAAGTCAATGGTGGTAATCTTTGATGTACTTTGAAGGTGATCCTCAACCTTGGATGCATTTGCAATCAATGCTTTGAAAGTGGGTAGGTATTATGTTAACAAGGGATCTCGGTAGTTTGGAAGCAAATTCTTGACGAGGATATCCACTTGTTCTTGCTCGATTGGCCTGTTTACCATTATAACAGCTTTGGCCCTCCACCTTATAAGGAATGTGGAGAAGGTCTCATTCGAAAGCTACTTAGTGCTTTCTAAATCCCTTCTTATAATGTCCATTTTAATATTGTAATGGTATTGTTTGACAAATGCATTACAAATGTCCTCTCAGGTCTATTTTTAGGTGTCATCCAAGTTAATAAACCATCTTAGGGCAGCATTAGTAAGGGTTTGCTGAAAGAGTTGAGCAAGGAGCTCATTATTGATACCAAAGGGATGCATTGCCCTCATGTACATCTTTAAATGGATCTTAGGGCAAGTAGTACTATCAAATTTGTCCAAATTTGGCATATTGAACCTTGGTAGTAATTGGGCATTGGGGGAAGAAGCTTAATGAACTTGTATCAACCATGCCTTCTTTCTTTTTCAAACTTTTTATTGACTTTTCCATGGCTTCTAATTTGAGTAGGAAGACTTCAAGCTTAGGATTACTTATAGTTTCCCTCCATTAGGAAGGATCCATGGGAATGGAGGTGATTTGCGGTTGTTTAGCAGGTGCTAGATGGGAGAGAGTGTTCGTTTGAAGGATATTAGGTGAGGGAAGTGGTGGAGATGTTGGCTTGGTGGAGGAAATAGAAGCTTGGGCTTGAACTAATGTCAAATTTTAGTCTAGGTTGAGTGGATTTTAGCGAGTGGGATTTGAGGTTTGATTTATGCCAGCCCAACTTAGCATGTCTTGGACATCATTTAGTATGGCTCTCTTTGGGCCTGCAATTGGACTTGAATTTGGGCCATTTGTCTCTTCAACATCTCTTCTTGTTGCTCCAATAGTTTGGCTAAAATCTTATCCATGGCATCTTTGTCGAATCCAATAGACATCTTGCAACCTTTGAAAAGGAAAAGGAGCTAAGTTAGTATCAAGCTTTGAAAAAAAAAAAAAAAGAAAGAAAGGTTATGCTGGAGTATGACAAACCAAGGACCTTAGGTTTAATGATAATTGATGATGGTGTCTTGTGGTTAGGTTGATGGTGTATGGGTAAAGATGAGGGTAAAGGTGTTTGATGTTAGCTAGATAGGTATTTAGTTAGGGGAGCTAGGTCAGATTTTAGCTTTAAAAACTAGGTTGGCATTTGGCTTTGAGTGGCTATGTCAAATTTTAACTTTGAGTAGCTAGGTCAAAATTTAGCTTTGAGTGGCTAAGTCAAAATTTAGCTTTGAGTTCTTATGTTAGATTTTAGCATTGGATGACTAGGTCAGATTTTAGCTTTGAGTGGCTAGGTCAGATTTTGGCTTTGTGTGGCTAGGAAGAATTTAGCTTTGAGTGGCTAGATCAAATTTTAGCCTTGATGAACCAAAGAGTAATTTGGAAGGCTAGGTTAGAGCTTAGCCTCGAGTAATTGGGATTTGTGATTTATGAATGGTTTACCATGGGCTTAATGATAGAGTGACCATAGGTTTTGAGATTGGATGACCATGGATTTGGATGTTAGGTGGACCATAGGTTTGGTGATAGTTGGATAGCTTGGGTAAGAATTATAAAAGATTAAAGCTAGGTTAGTGTTTAGCTTAGGTAAGGACTATGAAGGATGAAAACTAGAATAGAGCTAGGTCAATGTGTAACTTAGATAAAGATTGTGGATTTGGATGGGGGTACCATATATGGATTTATTTTCACCATGAGTTTAACATGGGTTTGGGTAGGACTGGACCATGAGTTTAGGTGGACTATAGGTTTTGGGTTTTGACCATACATATAGGTGAACCATGAGTTTTAGGCTTTGACTATGGATTTAGGTGAACCATGAGTTTTGGGTTTTGACCATAGGTTTAGGTGGACTATGGGCTTTGGGTGTTAACCATAGGTTTAGGTTAACCATGAGTTTTGGGCTTTGACCATGGGTTTAGGTGGACCATTGGGTTTAGGTGTGAAGATGTTTGGATAATTTTTTGACTCTTCACAAGGTTCAAGTTATGCATGCATGTATGCATGAATGAAAAGGTTCATGACATACCAAGTTCAGTATTATGGTGCATACAATCCAAAAGGAAGGTTCTATGAGTTATTATATGAAATGGGTAAGGGTGGTTTGAAAGAGAACCCATCACACTAGAGATGCGATATACCTAAACACATATAAGTCAAGGAGTCTCGCGTGGGTCTAGCGGTACTTACATGCTCGTTACAGCTCTAAAAAGATTAGAGGATACGTCGGGGGCTAGATTATTTCATTATTAGCAAGCAGACCTAAGGAAGATTACCCACTCGATATTACTTTTTATCCTTTGTTTTACTAAGAAACTAGAGTTTTGGACAAAAAGCCCAATGTAGTAATGCATGAAAAGCTATTTTGTACTAAAAAAGCCAAACTTTTGTTTTACCAAGAGTAGTCCACTTTCATCATTTATTTTGAAAAAAGATTTTGGAGTCCCCAATGGAGTCATCAACTATAAGGCCTCGCCCAAGCACCAGTACGATCTGCTAAAGGGAATCAAAATGCTCATTTGGGAGAAACATCATTATTAGAACCCGTTATGAGTTCAAAGCACCACTTTAATTTTGTTTATTTTAGTTGGAAAAATTAAAGGAAAAACCCAATTTGATTGACTCCAAAATTATACCATTTATCCTAAGGAAAAGTACTAGTCCACAAATGACCAAAGAGGCCTCAGGGACTAGGTTTTGGTTAAAACAATACAAAAAAAAAATTATTTTGGCTTAAATACAAAATAGCTCTTATAAAAAGAAGTTTTTATGTATGTAAGAATAAATGTAATATGATTCATGAAACAAATATTATTCATACAATGCATGGCAAATTATCAGATAATGACTATTATAAAATGTGAAAAATAAAGGAAAACTACTTAAAATTATTATAAGTTAAAATGTCAAAATTAAGGGATCTTTCCTCTAGCCCTTATGGATTTTAAGAAAAGCACACATTCCCTAAATATAAACTAAACAACTAAAGTAAGAAATAATAAACAATTGTAATAAAAAGAACTAAAACTTCAATTATTATTTAAGAAAAGCAATTTCAATCCTAACTATGTGAAGAAGGAGATAGAGAGAAGAAGTTGTTAATTTTAACAGAGTTGAATAGAGATGGCAAGCTTGCATATCCGTTTGAATAAGAATCAAACTCCACGCAATTATTCCTTCTTGTGAAGGAGGGGTTTTTAAGTTATTGCCTTTGTTATCATGTTTTGATTAATTTTAAGGGCTTAGGGATTTGTTAATTAGGTCAGAATTTAATTAACAAAAATTAGATCTTTTCATATTTAGATCTTGAAATTGGAATTGAAAAGGAAAAGGAAAGAACTTTTACCTTTGGCTTTCAACGACAAGGAATATAGGGAGCGAGCTTGGCACCAAATATGAGTTCCACCTTGGCTTAGGGATATCATGAGCACTCCTTTTGGAAGAAGAACTCTTGAATAGCGTGAACTCTTCTTAGAGGGACTTGGATCACACCTTTTCTTGATTAGCACAAATTCCCTTTTAAAGAAATAACTTGAGTTGCACCTTTTCTTGATTAGGAAGTTTAGTAATAGGGTTTGAGGTGATTACGAAACTTTTGAATAAGGTTTAGGTGATGGGAGAAGATTTGGAATGAGGTTTTAGAGATTTAAAGGTTTAGAAAGAGGGTTTTAATGATTGGAAAGCTTAGGAATAGGGTTTAGAAAGCTTTAGGAAGAGTATAGAAGTATGGAATTGTGTGTGAAACTTATTATGAGATGTAAGGTATATAGGGGAAGTTTGGGGGCTCAAAACTATGAATTTTTAGGGTAGGAACCAGGAAAAACACGCTACAGTAATTTGTCCTAGGCTACAATAACTGCATAGCTTTCTGTGGCAACCGCTGAGCCTCTGTGGCAGCCAATTTAGCCGCAGTAAGGACACCTGTGGCAACCGCAGAGGTGGCTGCGATTACCATAGCCATTTGCAAGTTGCTGCAGCTGGCCAGTGAGTTGCTACGCCTCATTTTTGGCCCATTCTCATATGTTTTTTATTCAATTTGGGCCCAATTTGATTTTATGTATTTGTAATCCAATGCTAGTCATCTAAAGGTGAAAATTGAAGAGTTCACACTACCTACTCTGCTTGGAAAATTTCCTTGTCAAAGTTATAATAATACCATGATATGATGAGTCTTTGGACTCTCTGGGAGTTATTATAGGAACTTTATTTTATAATTTTATATTGGTGACTTTATTTAGAGTCTTAATATTATTTTTCTATGGATTGTATTAAAGTATATCTTTAGCTTCCACAACTTAGGGTTTTTCCTTTATAAAAGTTTTTTTTAAAGTTAATGTATGAGGTTTTTGTATGAGTCTAGGCTATATTTGTATATGTATGAGTGGGTCCTACGGGTGTGGGTGACCTTATGTCTCCCCATGTTCTAGGATTGTCGTATCTCCGAAAATTGGGATGTGACACTTTGTTTCATCCTTTAACTTAACCAAGTATGGATCCTTATCTTATGAAGCCTTTATCTCCTCTATTAGCTTTGACTTCACTTGAAAATGAGCCACTAAAGCTCACAATTCACCAATCTCCAGCCTCAAGCCCTGACTAAACAATCTGTTTAACTCTTTCATGATTGGCCTCTTTCGTATGGTCGCTTGGGCTAGGCTTTCCATTGATTTTTGACTCAAAGTGTCTGCCACCACTTTCACCTTTCCGGGATGGTAGAGAATCTGGTAATCATAGTCTTTTAATAGTTCGACCTATCTCCTCTGCCTCAAATTAAGGTCTCTTTAGCTCAAGATGTACTGTAGACTTTTATGATCCATGTAAATCTTGCAATTCATCCCATGCATGTAGTGTCTCCAGATCTTAAGGGCGAACACTACCATGGCCATTTCTAAGTCGTAAGTAGGGTAATTCACTTCATGCTTCTTGAGTTGCCGTGATGCATAGGTGATGACTTTACCATTCTGCATTAGGACGAATCCAAGTCCTACTCTTGAGGTGTCACAGTAGACTGTGAGTCCTTCTTCACCTTCAGGTAAGGGCAAAACCGGAGCTGATATCAAGCACTTCTTGAGCTTTTGGAAACTCTCCTTGCAGGACTCCTCCTAATTAAACTTAACTTGTTTTCTTGTCAACTTCATCAATGGTGATACTATCTTAGAGAAGTCCTGAACAAATCTGCGATAATAACCTGCCATGCCCAAGAAACTCTGAACTTCAGAAATTATTGTGGGTCGTGGCCAATTGGCTACTACTTTAGCTTTCTTGGGATTAACTTGAATTCCTTCCTTACTAACCACATGCCCAAGAAAATTGATAGACTCCATCTAAAACTCACACCTTGATAGCTTCACATAGAGTTTGTGGTCTCGCAATGTCTATAGCACAATCCTTAAATGGTCTTTGTGTTCCTCTTTACTCCTAAAATAAATCAAAATGTCACTGATGAACATGATCACGAACTTGTCAAAGAATGGCCTGAATACTCGATTCATCAAATCTATGAAAGCAACAAGAGAATTTGTCAAACCGAACAATAGGATGGTGAACTCATAATGACCATTTCTTATACAGAAGGCAGTCTTGCAAATGTCTTCTCCATGAATCTTTAGTTGATGATAGCCAGACCTTAAGTCTATCTTGGAGAAGTAACTCGCCCCTTATAATTGATTGAAAAGATCATCTATCCTTGGTAAAGGATACTTATTCTTTATGGTGACTTTATTGAGCTGACAATAATTGATGCAAATTTGAAACAAGCCATCCTTCTTCTTCACGAACAACACTAGTGTGCCCTATGGCAAACTACTCAGGTGGATGAAACCCTTATCAAGTAGATCATGCAGTTGCATCTTCAATTCTTTCAACTTTGTCAGAGCCATAAGATATGGCAGTATCAATATGGGCTGGTGCCCTGTAGCAACTCAATGTTGAACTCAATTTCGCACTTCGGTGGTATCCTCGGTAGATCCTTAGGGAAAATGTCCATAAATTCATCCACTACTGGCATGCTCTTGCCTCGGACGGTAGCCTCTTTGTCAGCATCAACTACGTGAGCTAAGTATGCTTAGTACCCTTTCCTTATCATCCTCCTTACTCCCAAGGCTAATATCAAATTCAAAGGTTTCTCATGCCTATCTCCTTGGTACTTAAACTCCTCCCCATCCTTAGTTTGAAATTCCACTATCTTTTCTCTATAGTCGATGCGAGCTCCATGCTCATACAGCCAGTCCATCCCTAGGATTACGTCAAATTCTAACACATCAAGTTTTAGCAATTGTATAAGAAGTTTTCATCCATCAATGGCTACCTCACAGTCTTTAAACACATGTTCCACTTCCATCACTTCTCCTAAAGGAGTTGACACTACTAAGGGTTCAAGTATTAATTTCTTATTTCTACTTAAACTCTTAAAAAAACATAGAGATACAAATGAATGCATAGCACTAGAATCAATCAAGCATCTTGTAGTAGAATTTTGAACGGGAATGATACATTCTTCTTTTAAATCATACTAGATTAATATTCTTCCTTTTATTATACTTGACATTTACATAAGTGATAGAGAAGTCCCTACCTTTTTAGTTGTTCTAGTTTATAGGGTAGCGTCTATAACACAATTTCTTAATATAATTCACTTAATTCATATTGTATACTTATGTATATATATAATGTAACTGATTTATTTCATTCCCGTACTGATCATTACTAAACATCATTTATCTTCTTATGGCCTTAATCATAATTATCCTTTAATAGTTCCATATAATTCCCATATCAATCCATTATCACTTGTGAGCATCTCATACAACATAACATCATACATATCAATCATTACTCTCAGTTGGATCAAGCCTTAGTCAACTTCTCCTTCTAATCCACTTAACCCCACTATCAGCTATCATATTTACCATGCATTTAACATAGGTACTCATCATGTCATATCATATCACAAGGCACATGTCATATATCACATATCTCATATTCTAACATTTATCATAGTCATGTAATATATATCTTATAGCATGAAGAATTCTTCTATCATATAAAAGTTAATTATCTCATAGGCAAGTAAAGAATCAATCCATACTAAGTTGCTAAGCAATCGAATTCGTATCGCATGAGTCTTACACCATTAAGCCAATAGTTGTCAACTACTTACCCACATCTCAACTGTACCCCTCATTAGCGCAAACATTGGTTCCATAGTCTCCCATCTGTTCAACATCTCTGGCCTTAATCTGTTCCACGTCCTTTCTTATAGCATCCACTAGGGACCTCAGACATTGATTTTCCTTCATCAAGTTGTAGCAATCTCTTTCAAACTATTGCATCTTACTTTGAATCCAAGTATAACCTAGACATTCCACAGGGTCCTCCTCGTCAGGAGTCTCTTCTCTTTTAAGGTGGATCACAAGCATAACCTTCTTGAACATCTTGACTAGGTCCTCTTATATGTCATATGAGGTGCTCTAGGTCAGGGACCTCTAGCAGGGGTAATCTTTTTGGTCATCTAGTAAATGAATCATAAGACATATAAACAATAATAAGGAGTACTATAGCTTATCAAGATTCCAAGGAAATATACTAGCGATAGACTGCAAATGCCATAATAGGAAAATTCTTATGCTCCAGGATTATACTTAACCAACCCATTAACTAGACAAGTCTAAACTAGACTTAAACTACAGCTCTGATACCAACATTGTCACATCCCAACTTTAGAGATTTGATGATCCTCGAACATGGGGAGACATAAAGTCATCCATGCCTGTAGAACCCACTCATACATATAATAAACTTGCCTAGGATCATACTGAACCTCATGCATTAACTTCATAAAACCTTTTATAAAGTAAAACCTTAAGTTGTGAATGAATAGTTAAATATACTTTAAACATAAACCCAAAATAAATGAACATTTTAATACTCCAAAATAAATCACCAAACTTATAATTCCAAAATAAGAACACCTGGAGCATCTAGAGACTCATCATAACATATCATAGTAATAAACTTTGATAAGGGAATTTCCTAAGCCGAGTAGATTGCTTGAGCGATCATCTTGTCTTCTCATAATGCTCACTTGAAACCACATAAGGAAAAGGGGTGAGATAGATGATCTCAATGAGTAAACAACAAAACTTATAAAGTAATATATATCCCTTTATAAGGGTTCAAGATTCATAAATCATGGTTTGCAAATGAGCAAGGTTCACAGAAATCAACTTGTAACTTATAAACTTATAAAGAGTGACAGCTATTAGCTTATTCACTCAAGGGAGAGGTGGCATTATACCAAATTCCAACTCCCAACTTGTAACTTATAAAGAATTGTGAAATTGATTAGGCTCCATGGCTAGAACTACCTATTCTAACTGAGATGGATACACTACCCCTATCCATCGAGTTAAGACCATGTGCACAGGTACCGATGATTACCTATATCGACACGAGGATTTCTACATAAGGGTTCATAGATACCATAACTAAAGCTAATGGCAAACACTTATAATAATAGCATTTAAGAATGCAATCACAATACATTTAAGAATGCAATCACATGTAATATAATAGCAATAGCAGTTTAACTTATTAAGCAAAAGATAGATAACAGTGTGGTTCCAAAAAGAAAGTAAGGTAAGGCAACAACTCACAAAGGTTCTTTATTATAATTGAATAATCAAAAATAGTTTTGGACCAATTGTCCTTTGGCAACCAAGCTTAACAAAGAAATCATATAGTCATAATTAAAGATAGAAAAGAACTTAGGTTTCAACATATCAAGGGTTCACAGAACAAGATAACTTGTACTTGTAACTTGAAACATAATATTTACTCATCTTGTGGTTCCTTTGCTCCTAGTACTTATAGCCCTTTTTGAACTTTTACTACTTCTCAAGCTCTAACATAATATTTAATTCAACACTAAGTATTTGCTTAATCATCATGCTATCCTATTCCATACATATATATCATTCATATATACTTAGAGTTGCACTTAGAAGTACACTCATCACTTGCACATAACATGTTGACTTTCAAAGTCTTGCATACTTTGCCTTTATAGGCCTACATGAAATCACATTATAACACATATTATGACTTTTCTAAAGTCGAACACCATATATCATAATCTTAGTATCAATTCCATTTAACATTCAACTTAGTACACTTACACTTTCTATTTATGTCAACTTTAACAAATAACCTTTCAATGTCATGCTTATCTCTTATGATCAATTAACATAATCAATCTTATCATCCATTTAAGATCATTAACTCATTATTAACCCATCATAAAACTTATTTTCCATATCACTTAATCACATAAACATGTTAATCACATCATAGAAATAAGATTAGGAAACCCTAGGTATACCCTATTGTCTCTAGACTTGTCTAGAGTTATTCCTTCAATTAACATGTAGTCAAATCATTTATCATTTATTAAAATATATCAGATAAAAATTATAGACATTGGAATTAAATTCCCAATGTAGGTCGAATGCATCTAACAAAGAAAAACATGAATTTTCTTACTTTTCACAATTTCTGTTCATTACAGTAATATGCAAAAATATGGTTTAAACCAAGATTTTTTATGTAATCATAAAAAAAATCAACTTAGAATAATTTAATTCACAAATTGGCACCTATATATTTATACATGCATGAATATTTTCCAAATTTTGGTTTTAGGATGAAAACTATTAATTTTTTTTTTTTGTTTTCGGTACTTTCTAGTCATTACAGTAATATGTAAACACATGATTTAAACCATTATTCTTCATCCAAACATAACAAAAATCAGTTAAGAATCCAAATACACATAAATCGACAACCTATGGTAATCCATATGCTTGAAAATTCCAATTTTAGATTGTAGGGTGAAAATCATGAGTTCTCTTACATTTTGGTATTTTCTAATCATTACAGTAATATACAAAAATATGATTTAAATCAATATTTTTCATCTAAACACAAAAAAATCAATTTAAAACACAATAATGCAAGAATCGGTAGCCCCCCTTGTGTTCATGCATTAAATTTTAAATTTAGAGTTTTAGGGTTCACCTTTGGCAAAATCGCATAGAAAGGATTGTATTTTCGGTGGAAAAAATAATTCACCTAGGCCGAATTTAATCAGTAGAAAATTAGTAAATAAATAGCCCAAAATAATTTTCTCATGATTAGTTTCATAGAAATCTAATAGTAGTTTGAAAGGAGAGAAAAACTTACGAAAACAGTCGTGAAATCGCAGGGTTTGAAAGCACCTTGTGAATTTTGGTTGAGAGAATAATTTTGTGAGAATTTTCTGCTAGAAATATGATGGAAAATAGAATGGTGGCTACTAGGACTAGGGTTGGCTGAAATTTTGATTATATATGTAGGGTTATGTAGGGTTTTGGGCAATTTCCAAGTTTACCTTTAATGAGCTAGGTGAGGAGTATTTTGGTTGCAAATTATACCATGGACCAGTGTCCATGTTGCAGGTCCATGATACACGTGCGGAAGAGTTATTAGAAATAAGAGCATGTGATTTTTTCTAATTATATCAGCATCTTTTGCTCTTTTTTTTATTTTTTTTTATTAGTTGATTTTTTAAGATATCTAACATTCCAAAAAATTATAAATTAACCACAAAATTTTTTAAATTAAGTGCTAATTATTTTTTTATTTATTTCAATACTTGGAATAAAATAAAAAAATTATTTTTATTTCTTCCATCTAATAATTATTATAATTTTTATCATTAATATTATAATTGATAATATTGTAATGAAATTACAATATATCTCTAATACAAGACTAATGTGCATATACTAATTGTTATCAGAATATTTTTATCATTAATATTGTAATTAAATATTTATTTCATCATTAATTGACAGTTCAAAAGTAATGTATATGTAATTCAATACAAATGCACCTGCATTTAAAGAATAATGTACTTGTAGTTAGAGAGTTATGTACATACAGTTAAATTATAATGTATCTCTAGTACAAAACTAATATGTATAAACTAATTGTTATCAGAATATTTTTATTATTAATATTGTAATTGAAGATATATTTCATCATTAACTGACAATTCAAAAGTAATGTACATACAATTCAACACTAATGTACATATATTTTAAGTAAGAATGTACATGTAGTTGGATAGTGATGTATATGCAGTTAAATTACAATGTATCTATAATACAAGACTAATGTACATAGGCTAATTATTATCATAATATTTTTTTTATCATTAATATTGTAATTGAAGATATATTTCATCATTAACTAACAGTTCAAAAGTAATGTATATACAATTTAACACTAATGTACATGCATTTTAAGTAAGAATGTACATGTAGTTAGATAGTGATGTACGTGCAGTTAAATTACAATGTATCTATAGTACAAAACTAATGTACATAGGTTAATTATTATCAAAATATTTTTTTATCATTAATATTGTAATTGAAGATGTATTTTATCATACATGCAGTGAAATTACAATTTATATCTAATACAAGACTAATGTGCATAGACTAATTATTATTAGAATATTTTTATTATTAATATTGTAATTGAAAATATATTTTATCATTAATTGATAGTTTAAAAGTAATGTATATGCAATTAGATACAATGTACATGCATTTTAAGTAAGAATGTACATGTAATTAGATAGTGATGTATATATAGTTAAATTATAATGTATCTATAGTATAAGACTAATATATATAGGCTAATTGTTATCAGAATATTCTTTTTATCTTTAATATTGTAATTGAAGACATATTTTATTATTAACTGATAATTTAAAAGTAATATACATGTAATTCAATATCAATTTAGCTGCATTTTGAGCAATAATATATATGTTAATTTAAAAAATAATAATAACTCAATTTATATATTTAATTGTAAATTTTATATTTATTAGAATTATAATAATTATTAAATGGAAGAAACAAAAATAATGTAATTGTAATAATTCAATTTTAAGTATTAAAATAAATAAAAAATAAAAAAATAATTAGCATTTTAAATTAAGAAAAAATAGTCAAAAACAAAAAAAAAAAAAAAAGGCAAAAAGGATGGGAATGGAATACTAAAAAATTGCATGTTTTTATCTTCAATTGTTATCTTTAGTTATTTAATAAAGATTCTCCATGTGTATTGTGGGCTCGGTCCATGGTGTAATGGGCTTTGGGGAATTGGGCCTTTTATTTGATTTATGAGCCGATTATAGGTTATTAAAAATAAAATATTTTTCGTATTATTTTCATTAAAATTTTTCGCAAAATATTTATTTAAAAATACTCATAAAAAATTATTTTATGCTTAAAAATCGTTTTTTGTATGAAAATTCATTTTATATGCAATAAATTATTTTATGCTCATGCACTTCATATAAATCACTTATTTCACCATAATAATTCATATTATGCATATTAGAACTAATCCAAAATGACATATACTCATCAATCACACCACACATGAATTTCCATAGAAGCACATATTTTGACATAATAGCTCTAAATTCAAGAAATCAATCACAAAACTCATAGGATAGGTGTGGGTTGTTACAATAAGTTTCAAACTAAATTGTCTAAATGTGATTTCTGGATGGAGCAAGTTTATTTCCTTGGACATATAATGAGTAAGGGACGAATTAAGGTAGATACTAAGAAAATAGATGCGATAGTGAATTGTCCTCGACCCACAATTGTTACTGAGGTGAGGAGTTTCTTGGGTATGCTAGGTTACTATCACCATTTTATAAAGGACTTTTTGAGAATAGCAGTGCCGCTAATAAGACTTTCAAGAAAGCAAGTTAAGTTTAAGTGGTATGAGACTTCTGAGTAGAGCTTTCAAAAACTTAAAGATTACTTAATTTTAGCTCCTATATTGGCGTTATCTAATGTGAATAAAGGTTTCACCATATACAGTGATACCTTTAGAGTGGGTTTCACCAACATTAGCAAGAATCTTAACAAATCAAAACTAACCAACGTGAGAAATCATGTTCACCTTTTCCTTTCT
Source organism: Reutealis trisperma (assembly GCA_947687605.1). Lineage (NCBI taxonomy): Eukaryota > Viridiplantae > Streptophyta > Magnoliopsida > Malpighiales > Euphorbiaceae > Reutealis > Reutealis trisperma. Next base: position 99,341 of record CANTUT010000215.1, on the reverse strand, counting down.
ATGTTCTAAGTATAATTTTAGTATTTAAGTAGTATAAATTCCTTCTACACTATACAAATAATTCGACCATTATATAAGATGTAGTTTTGATGTTCTTAGTTGAAATAAGGAGATTTGATTAGAAAATTAAATGATTAATGTGAAGATAGATAAAGGAAGCATGAAAAATACCTAAGTATTACTAAAGAGGAATTCGGCCAATATTAGAAATAGTGAAAGAAGTATTCTAAATTCTAATTGAAAGCATCTAAGGTTATTTTAGATGGAGAACAATGATTTAAAAGTGTTAAAATGAATTTTTGGAAACTTGGTTCAAGACTTAAAAATCTTAGTGGCATAAACTTAGTTAAAAAGGAAACTTGGAATAATCAATAGGAGCAAAGGAGTTTAAAGTAAGTACTTAATAATATGATGTAATTATGCCATCTTGCTTGTAACCGTTGCTTGAAGTACTATCATTTGACATGTTCCTTGAAGTGACATTGAATATATGCCCATTGATTGTTGAACCTTTGGTACTTCATATTCTTCATATATGGTATTTAACTATTATGAGCCTCCTAGATTGATCATATGTTATGCCAAATAATGAGAATGATGGCTATGCCAAACTATTTTCCATTAAATTCCTAATACAGACATTGTATGTGTCTTTGGTTGCTACCCATGATCAAGTAGAAATCCTCTCTGGTGTGAGGAAAGACATCAGACCTTGTGCACTTAGTATAAGCCCATGGGTAGCGTAAGAGTACCCAACCTCTATTAGAGTGGAATGCTTAACCGCAAGGCCCAATCAGTCTTGCGTAGTGTGATACAGGTGAGTGAGCAAGGCTTAAGCTGTCACTCTTTAATATTCATGTGTGGGAAGCTTTCTGCTTCCAAGACATTATTTTTTTCTACCAAAATGTATTCAAAAATTAAAATATCCAATTTTGATTAACATCACTCCATTGCCATCTTGAACCTATTAAGTGATATCCTATATTGCCTTCATATTATATTATATTATTATGTAATCACTGAGCTTATCTCATTCCATAGTTATTTGAAATTTTTCCAGTTAAGATGACTAATTAGCAAGGTACATTATGAGCTATGCTTCTCTGCTTAGGACTTACTCTATTAAGTTGCTATGTATTGAGTTTTTCTTGTGTTACTTTAAAGATAATCAATCTAGAATTCCATGGTATTTGAAGGCTTAGTAATAAAATGTATTATGTTAGACAGTATTGTAAACAAATGATAGTAATTATTTTATATACATATTTATGATAGTATGTAAGAATGCATGAATAGTATTTATTAATACTTAAGAATAATGTTCTGACCAATCGTTATGAAATAGTATTAAAGTGCATTGGCTAAATGAAGGGATAAAGGAATAATTAATCTGGCAAAGAGTAATTGGGTTTCAATCTTGGGATAAAGTTTAATATGGAATATGTAAAATGTTAAGATCGATGAGGTTCTATGGGTTTAGATAATCTTATATCTCTTTAAGCTCTAAGACAATCACAACCTAGAAAGTGGGTCGTGACAGTAGATTACTTGATGATGTTCAAAGTGTAATTTGGATGATATAAATGATTGTAGAATCCGAGGATAAAGGCAAAGAAAGTGCTCTATACTCAAAGGAAACACCATGTTACTTGTGCTAATTTTATAAGGAGCAAAGGAGTTAAGATGAGTATAAGATACCTTTATATAATGTGTGCATTCATTCATCAAAAAGTCATACATATTCATTGCTTCATTGAAAACCCTAGCAATCCTTGAACATAAATCTTGAATATTCAATGTGTAAACTAAACCTTCATGTTAGGGATTCATCCTAAAGGCCTTTGGCCTAATTGTATCTTTCATCAGGTGTTACTGAAATCATTGATTCACTTGAAATTTATAAGTTACCATGTAACCATTGTTGAACCGTATGAACTTTTATTGACATTGTGATTCATTATTATATTTCTATTCATTGATAATCCTTGTATAAGTAGAAATCCCAAACTAAAGTGGGAAAATACATCAAACTTTATACACATGGTGATAGCCCATGGATAGGGTGAGTGTATTCGGATCTTAGCTAGGAAGGGTTTAATGGTCCTACCTGTAAGACATTATCATTCTTGCACTCTAAATCATCTGTGTGTGAGTGAGTAAAGCACTAGCCACCACGGCACTAACTGCCACTCTATTTATTTACATGTGGGAAGCACACCATTTCTACTGTTACTTATTTATGCTAAAATGATAATGAATGATTAACTATTGAATAATAATCCTTTATTGTTATCAAGCATTATTGAAACCCTATGTTTCCATTTACATTCCTACCTATATATCACGTTATCATGTACTCACTGAGCTTGTCACACCCCTTAGTGGTTTATATTCTTTAGGTATTGTAGAAAGTTTAACAAGTAAAATCTCAAGCTTCATTCCTTTTATAACAACCTACACCCACCCTAGGAGTTTTCATGACCAATTACTTGAAGTTAGAGCTATTATGGCTAAGTGTGTACTTTTATGAAAAATTCATGTGTTATGTGATTGATGAGTATGTGGCATGTTAGATTAGTTCTAATATGTATAATATGAATTATTATTATGAAATAAGTGATTTATATGAAGTGCATAAGCATAAAATGATTTATTGCACATAAAAAGAATTTTCATGCAAAAAGAGATTTTTAAGCATAAAATAATTTTTATGAGCATTTTTAAAATATTTTTAATAAATATTTTGGGAGCAATTTTAATGAAAATAATAAGAAAAATATTTTATTTTAATTACCTATAATCAGCCTATAAAACAAATAAAAAGCCCAATTTTTCAAAAGCCCACTACACCAAAACATTCCTAACCTAGTTCATTAAGGGTAAACTTGAAATTTGGCTAAAACCTTAAATATTTAAGCTAAAATTCAGCCAGCCCTAAGGGAGACAGCCACCATTCTATTATTATTCATAATTTTGATAGAAAAATTCTCTTAAAAATATTCTCTCAATCGAAATTCAAAAGGTGTTTTTAAACCTTGCAATTTCGCGACCATTTACGTAGATTTTTCTCTTCTTTCAATTTACTATTTGATTTTTTTCAAAATAACCATGGGAAAGCTATTTTGGGGTGTTTATTTACTGATTTCCTATTAATTAAATTCAGCCTAGGTGAATTCTTGAAAGAGAAATTGATTTTTCCACCGAAAACACAACCCTCTCTATGCTAATCCTCCAAAGGTGAACACTAAAACTCAAAATTTGAAATTTCATGCTTAAACATAAGGAAAGCTGCTAATTTATATATTATTGTGTTATAAATTGATTTTTGTTGTATTTAGATGAAAAATATTAATTTAAATCATATTTCTGAATATTACTGTAATGATTGGAAAAGAATGGAAAACAAGAAAGATTTATGATTTTCATCCTAAAACCTAAAGTTAGAAAATTTCATGCATGTAAATATCCATGGCTACCGATTCATAGGTATTAGTGCTCTAAAATGATTTTTGTTTTGATTATAAGAAAAACCTTGATTTAAACTATGCTTTTGCATATTAGTGTAATGAACAGAAAGTGCGAAAAGTAAGAAAATTCATGTTTGTTTTTGATAGGCATATTCAACCAACATAGGGATTTTAATCCTGATGTCTATAATTTTTATGTGATATATTTTAATGATTATTGACATATATACATGAATGATAAATAATTAAATTGTATGTTGGTTGAAGGAATAGCTCTAAACAAGTCTAAAGACAATTAGGTATACTTAGGGTTTCCTAACCTTATGTTGTGATTAATATGTGAATATGATTAAGTAATATAGAAAATAGGTTTTATGATGAATTAATAATGAATTAATGATCTTAAATTGACTATGAGGTTCATTGTTGACAGTGATGTTTGCCCTAGAGCAATGTACATATTATGTAAATGTAAATAAAATCCTTAATTGGCAATAATATATATATGTTCTTTAAATGAATTTTTTCTTTTGTAATGTATATATGTTCCTTAAGTATTCTATGAGAGGATCTATTCTCAAAGAGTTGAGAATATGAGAGACAAATCACTCTTGTACAAATACTTTAAATTTGTTCATGGTCATAGGATTATTGATTGGACACCTTTAATCCGGAAGACCATCACCTCTATTATCATCCATGATAAGTATGTGATACTTATAGTAATGGAGGTAATGAGTCTCACGCTACAGACATGTGATGTCATGACAATATGTGAACTCTCATAGAGATGAGTGAGTTAAACAGTGACATCAGATGATGAATACATGGATTTTTACCATTAGTCAACTTTTCATCATCTAGGCCATAATTG